>BLSH010347350.1:219097-232212 GCA_018402905.1 Glandirana rugosa
CCTATTTGTAAGGTGTATCTCTTCGAGACAGAGTTGTGGGATGTTGGATGTGGGATGTTGTCCCCATCCGTTGGACGCCGGGAGGTCGACAACGTTTTGATGTTCAGGGTAGTACGGAGACCCTCATTAACATGTCCAGTCGGAACGCTACGGAGTACCCTTTACATCAAGATGTTGTTGACCTCCCGGCGTCCAACGGATGGGGACGGGATGTTGTAGCTGTTTGAGAGACGACAATAAAATGTTTATTTCACTTCTTTCAATTGGTGAAGGGTGGGTATCCTGTAGATACCTGCAGGACCCGAAACTCACCACTACTAGTAAGAATACCACCGCCGGTTTTTTTTGCTATAGACTTACCACGTACATCGACGACCGTGGTAAGTCAACGATATCTGAATGGTGCCAGCAGCTACATGCACCATTCAGATATCGTTTTTTTTGGCCGCCACCATAAGAATGATCATCACCACTCAAAGCCCAGGACGTCCATAGATGTCCTATGGGTGGGAAGTGGTTAACTTTCTTCACTTTATTTGTAAAATAACAGCAGAGAGTTTGTCGATGTTGTAGGGCAGGGGTAGGCAACCTGCGGCCCTCCAGTTGTTGTAGAACTACATTTCCCATGAGGCATCGCAAGGCTGACCTGTACAATTACTCCCAGAGGCATGATGGGACTTGTAGTTTTGCAACAGCTGGAGGGCCGCAGGTTGCCTACCCCTGTTGTAGGGTGTAGGTTGTAGGGTGTTGAGACAGAGCTTCTCTATGTGGAATGTTTATCCAGGAAGGAGGTAAAAAACAGAACGCTTATTGCAAGGTATGTCAGGAAGTATTTACAGAGACTTCCATGAGTATAATACAAGCACAACCTAATGAATTTAGATGGGGAGAATGGACTAATCCATTCTCACTACAAGAGAATTGAAAGGCTACCATGGCAACCTGCCAAGGAGGTAGGGCAGACGAACTAGGGACTCTTGTCCCATGATACTCCCCGTCCGGTATCTGGAGATACCACTGTTACTAACTATGCGGTGCATATGTGAAATCAAAACAACGGCACCTCGGTCCATTCCAGCAATTCACGCCAGCGGGGTGCACTGTTCAGGATGGTTGAGTGCGCCACAATGTCTTTGAAGATTCCCAGAATGGGTGTTCCGTCCTTTTCTTTGTTATAATCCGCTTTGGCCATTAAAAGGACGGTTTCTGTAATGGGCCTTGTAAAGATTTTCACAGTCCCCTGTCTGACAATTTTTACTTTGACCTTGCGGACCTTCCTATCTGCGCTAGGGAGGGATTTAACAATGAGACCTATAGGCCACTCATTTCACGGGAACCTGCTTGTCTCTTAAAGCGGAGTTCCACCCAAAAATGGAACTTCCACTTTAAGCACTCCGCACCCCCTTACATGCCACATTTGGCATGTCATTTTTTTTGGGGGGGGAGTGTGTCCCCAGGTTTCAGAGGGACTTCCTGTCCCTCTTCCACCTTCCGCCTCGGGGCCGCCTAGGCGACTCCTCCTCTCCTCCTAGGCGGCCCCTCCCTCCTGGCAATCTTCTGGGACACGCCACAGGTCCCAGAAGATTGCCTGGCCACTGGCAACACGCAGCGCGACTCGCGCATGCGCAGTGCGCGCCCGGCCGTGAAGCCACGGCCGGTGCCCACACTTGCAATGCCGGCGCCGCAGGGAGGAGGGGGGAGACGAGCGAGGCTTCAGGAGCAGCCGTCGCTGGACCGGGAGACAGGTAAACTTTTGTTTATTAAAAGTCAGCAGCTACACTTTTTGTAGCTGCTGACTTTTAATAAACAAAAAAAAGCATGGAACTCCGCTTTAAGGCCTCATACACACGGACGTTTTTTGACGCCGGCGTTTTCTGGCATTTTTTGCAGCTCTCCATGTTAGTCAATGGCCCCATAAAAATGTCGGCGTTTTTGAGCTGTAGATGGCGTCGGCGTTAGTGAGCAGAAAGTAGAACCCATGGCCATCGCGTTCTGAGGCTGTAACGTTTTGGCATTTTTTGACGACGACGCCACAATATGCCAACAAACGCCACCTATTATTATACCGGCGTTTTCCGGCGTTTTTTGACGCCAACGTTTTTAGGTTGAAAAATAGCAGAGGGATGATTTTTAAAAAAAAACGCCTACTGACGCCGACGCTCACTAACGCTCAAAAACGCCGACGCATAATGCTGAAAAACGCCGACTTTTTTTCCTTGACGTCGGGCCCGACGTTTTGTTTATTTTTTTAGAAACGTCCGTGTGTATGAGGCCTAACAGTACAACATCCCCCTCTTGAATGTTCTGTTTTACGGCTTGCCATTTGCGACGTTCCTGAAGCGTCACAAGATATTCACACCTCCAACGGTCCCAAAAGGTTTTAGCGAGGCACTGCACCTGTCTCCATTGGCGTTTATGCAAGTTTTTTGAATTGAAGTCCATGACTGGAGTGGGAATGTCTCCCATCTTCTGTGTAAGGAGCATTGCTGGGGTGAGAATGATTGGTGATTCTGGATCTGTTGATACTGGAATCAAAGGCCTTGCATTGGCAATGGCTGACACTCCGGCCATAAATGTGGTTAGCACTTCATGGATGAGTCGAGCTAAATTAGTAGTTAGGAAAAAAATTGAAGGGTCTTAGGCTGCTTTCACACTGAAGCGTTTTACAGACGCTTTTTAGCTAAAAATCGCGTCTGTAAAGCGCCTCGAAAGTCCCCCCAATCCACCCCAATGTGAAAGCCCTGAGTGCTGTCACACTGGGGCGGTGCGCTAGCAGGACATTACAAAACGTCCTGCAAGCAGCATCTTTGGGGCGGTGAGGGGAGTGGTAATATACCGCTCCTCTACCGCCCCTGCCATTGAAATCAATGGCAGGCGCTTCCGAAGCGGCTGCACACCGCCTCGGTAGCGATGAGCACCCGCACTTTTAACCCCTTTTTAACCAGGGAGGGTATGACAGAGACATCTTGATGTCCCCCCTCTCGGCTGGGGGTGGGCGGGGTGGGGCTCGCCGAACCGGGAGAGTTTGAATTATCAGGCCCGTGGAAGAGGAGGAAGGGCCGAAGCGGTGGTGGCCCGGTGTGTCAGGCGACTGGCATGGGTTTAACAACTGGTACTCCTTTGGGAGATCAGATTAGAAATGGGCTAGTCTAATGGAGCCCAGTCTTGTGGTAACCTTAATATCTACCGATGTTATTCATATGCTTGTTGGGACACATTTGTGTCGGAACCTATGTGTCCTTTTTTGTATTGTTGATGCCTACCTGAATAACTGATGCCTACCTGAATAACTGATGCCTACCTGAATAACTGATGCCTACCTGAATAACTGATGCCTGCCTGAATAACTGATGCCTACCTGAATATAAAAAGCGTGGCGCTCCCGCCCGCATAGCGGAGCCCTATCGCTGGTAAAACTCCGCTAAAACTAGCGGGGTTTTACCGCGACTACCGCCTAACTGCACTATGGAACAAAAGCTTGAGTGCAGCAGCACCAAACAACTGCCAGGCAGGTGCTGATGAATAAAGGGGAACAAGGAAGGTGGGTGTGGCACTGCTAAGATGATATAATATAGATGTAATCCCTAAAGTGTGCAAAGCGGTGCAAAAATATATAGACCAAATAGATAAGGTGCAAAAAATACCTGATTGGTAAATAAAGTGCAAGTGTGGCTTCTAATGTGCAAATTATGCAAAAAAATTGGCCAGAAATGAAGCAATCAACTAATATGTAAAGTGCGTACCATCAAATATAATATATGTGCAAATTGTAGCAAATTGTGCAAATTGTAGCAATAAAAAAATAAAAATAAATAAAAAGTAATAAAATGTGCAAATACAGGATATCTCAAGGATATGTAAAGTACGTACCATCAGAAAATATATGTAAAAGTTACAAATAAATGAACTGTGCAAATCCAAAATACCTCATCATACCCTTTTGCAAAAAATTATGCAGACAGGGGGCCAAGCAAGACCCCCCAAGCTCCACAATCACAAGTGCATGAAAACCTGTGAGGATTAATAACACGTGAACATAAAAAAGCAAAAACCAAACAATTGCAATAACCAGAAAAGTCCACATGGTGGTGCTTGAGAAGTTCTTCGTGAGCCGCTCACTCACTACCATCAAATAAACCAGAACTCTTTGCACTTTCAGATAGAATCCATGCTGGTGACAGGCATCTGGCGGGTCCCTCAGGGCTCAATATATAAGAAAACAAAAGACTCTTTGAGCTCAAATCTGAATTGGCAACACAAACGCTGTTAGCATCAACTTACATCACAGCATAGGAAGTCAGACTCGCAGGCCGGGAAGACCGCGGCTGGTGTGCGTTCCACTGACTCAGCCCGGAAGTACGTAGGTGCGTGATGACGCTATGGCCCCACTTACGCGTTTTGTCATCGGACGTCATCTGAGGCGTTTCAAATTTGAGCTCAAAGAGTCTTTTGTTTTCTTATATATTGAGCCCTGAGGGACCCGCCAGATGCCTGTCACCAGCATGGATTCTATCTGAAAGTGCTAAGAGTTCTGGTTTATTTGATGGTAGTGAGTGAGCGGCTCACGAAGAACTTCTCAAGCACCACCTTGTGGACGTTTCTGGTTATTGCAATTGTTTGCTTTTTGATTTTTTTATGTTCACGTGTTATTAAAGAGGAAGTGAGCCCAGATTGGGTTTACTTCCTCTATATTCCCCTGTAATGTAGAAGCATAATGGGCTACTATGCATCGCATAGTAGCCCATTATGTGCCACTTACCTGCAAACGAAGCCTGCGATGTCCAGCGATGTCCCCGCTCCAGGCCGCGTCCATCTTCTTCCCCTCTTCCTTCCGGGGCCGCGACTCCGGCGCTGTGACTGGCCAGAGTCGCGTGACGTCACTCCCGCACATGCGTGAGGGAGCCGCCAGTCACGGCACAGGGTCAGTGGAGAAATGGCACAGAGGCCGTTTCTTCACTGCACATGTGCCAACATGACGTCGGCACATGCAAAACACTGCATATCTCCTGAACCGTGCAGGTCTGGGAGATATGCAGTGCACCTACAGGTAAGCCTTATTCTAGGCTTACCTGTAGGTTAACCACAGGTTGACAACCACTTTAATCTTCACAGGTTTTCATGCACTTGAGATTGTGGAGCTTGGGGGGTCTTGCTTGGCCCCCTGTCTGCATATTTTTTTGCAAAAGGGTATGATGAGGTATTCTGGATTTGCACAGTTCATTTATTTGTAACTTTTACATATATTATCTGATGGTACGTACTTTACATATCCTTGAGATATCCTGTGTTTGCACATTTAATTACTTTTTATTTTTATTTTATTTTTTTATTGCTACAATTTGCACATATATTATATTTGATGGTACGCACTTTACATATTAGTTGATTGCTTAATTTCTGGCCATTTTTTTGTATAATTTGCACATTAGAAGCCACACTTGCACTTTATTTACCAATCAGGTATTTTTTGCACCTTATCTATTTGGTCTATATATTTTTGCACCGCTTTGCACCTTCTTTTGGAGGACACACAAATGCTATACATAGGGATTACATCTATATTATACCATCTTAGCAGCGCCACGCCCACCTTCCTTGTTCCCCTTTAAACTAGTAGTTATCATCATAGAGTCTAAAATGTGTCACTCCGATCATGCGTTTCCATGCTCCACCCATGTGAGAAGAATGAGGAGGGTTGAATATCCACGTGCACCCTTCATCACGCAGATACTTTTGCATGCTGTTATCTTCAACATCCATGGTCCAAAAACATCAAGTCCTATGTGAGTAAATGGGGGTTCTGTGCCAAGTCTGTCTTGTGGCAAATCCGCCATCCTTTGTTCTTGGCTTTTTCCCCTCAACATGCGGCACCTAACACACTTGTGGAGAATTCTGGCCAGGCACCTTTTGGTGCCTATAATCCATATTCCTGCTGCTATAATAGCTCCTTCAGTAAAGTATCGTCCCTGATCCCTGACTTGTTCATAATAGTGCCGAACTAATAGAGTAGCGATGTGATGTTGACCAGGAAAAATAAAACAGTTTTTCTTTTTTCTAGGCATAAATGGGACTTACTAAGGTGACCCCCTATTCTCATGAGGCCCTCCTCATCGATGATAGGATTTCACGTTGAAAGAGGGCTCTCTTCGTAGATGCAATGGATCTCCTCTGCATACGTTTCTCTCTGAATGTGATGAAGGACAATTTCTTTTCATTTCTTGACTTCCTCTAAAGCAGTGGTTCTCAACTCCGGTCCTCGGGACCCCCCAACAGGCCAGGTTTGCAGGATAACTGAAATACATCACAGGTGATATCATTTGCTGCTCAGTGATTGCAGTATTCTAGTCTGCATCTCCCCAAGGTAATACTTACAATCTGGCCTGTTGGTGGGTCCCGAGGACAGGAGTTGAGAACCATTGCTCTACAGTGTGTCGTTTTTGGGAGATGTGCCAACTGTGGCAGCTGGTTGTTTTCTCAACAGGCGTTTGGCGGAAGGAGATGGCTATGTGTCTAAGATGCGCTATTGCTCACAAGAGAGATGTCCACCTCGAGAAGCGATGAAAACTATGGGAACCAAATAAATTTCCAGGCCATACGTTGGCGAGTAGGACAGACACTTGGGGTCTCACTTTAAGGTCTCTTTCGGGATATACAAGATCAAAGTCATTAATTAGGGTTGACGCTATACCATCTACCTGTGTCAGGAATGTTGGTTCTGTGAGCCACAATGTATCCTGTAAATGTGCTGCAGGCACTGATCTGATCGCAATATCTACAGGATTCTGGTCTGTGGGCACGCAGTGCTATTGATTTGGTTGGGTAGACGTCCTGATCCTTTCCACCCGATTTGCCACATATACATATAATCTTCTCTTCACATTGTATATGTAGATAATTATATACGGAGCTGGGCCAGGCGCTACTTATAGGAATATGTGTGAGCAATGTGATCTCTATTTATTGCTTGCTGCTGCCCTCTAGTGGTACTGCATGGCTGAATATGTGACACATATACCCAAAATTACAACTCATACACAGTTGTATGCAAAAGTTTGGGAACCCCTGACAATTTCCATGATTGTCATTTATAAATATTTGGGTATTTGGATCAGCAATTTCATTTTGATCTATCAAATAACTGAAGGGCACAGTAATATTTCAATAGTGAAATTAGGTTTATTGGATTAACAGAAAATGTGCAATATGCATCAAAACAGAATTAGACAGGTGCATAAGTTTGGGCACCCTTGTCATTTTGTTGATTTGAATACCTGTAACTACTTAGCACTAATTAATTGGAACACACAATTGGTTTGGTGAGCTCATTAAGCCTTGAACTTCATAGACAGGTGCATCCAATCATGAGAAAAGGTATTTAAGGTGGCCAATTGCAAGTTGTTGTTCTCTTTGACTCTCCTCTGAAGAGTGGCCACATGGGGGCCTCAAAACAACTCTCAAATGACCTGAAAACAAAGATTGTTCTACATTATGGTTTAGGGGAAGGCTACAAAAAGTTATCACAGAGATATAAGCTGTCAGTGTCCACTGTGAGGAACATAGTGAGGAAATGGAAGACCACAGGCACAGTTCTTGTTAAGACCAGAAGTGGCAGCCACATAAAATATTGGAGAGACAAAGGCGAAGGATGGTGAGAACGGTCAAAAACAGCCCACAGACCACCTCCAAAGACCTCCAACATCAACTTGCTGCAGATGGGGTCACTGTGCATCGTTCAACAATTCAGCGCACTTTGCACAAGGAGAAGCTGTATGGGGGATGGGAAAGAAGCCTTTTCTGCACACAGCCACAAACCGAGTCGCTTGAGGGATGCAAACGCACATTTGGACAAGCCAGCTTCATTTTGGAATAAGGTGCTGTGGACTGATGAAACAAAGATTGAGTTATTTGGTCATAACAAGGGGCGTTATGCATGGTGGCAAAAGAACACAGCGTTCCAAGAAAAACACTTGTTACCCACAGTAAAATTTGGTGGAGGTTCCATCATGCTGTGGGGCTGTGTGGCCGGTGCCGGTACTGGGAATCTGGTTAAAGCTGAGGGTCGCATGGATTCCACTCAATATCAGCAGATTCTTGAGAATAATGTTGAGGAATCAGTCACAAAGTTGAAGTTACGCTGGGGCTGGATATTTCAACAAGAAAACGACCTAAAACACTGCTCAAAATCTACTTGGGCTTTTATGCAGAGGAACAAGTCCAATGTTCTGGAATGGCCATCCCAGTCCCCAGACCTGAATATCATTGAACATCTGTGGGGTGATTTGAAGCGGGCTGTCCATGCTCGGCGACCATCAAACCCAACTGAACTGGAGATGTTTTGTCTTTGTAAAGCTCCTTGTCCATCAGCCTCAGGAATTCTCTATCTTCTATCGAAGGTTCTTGTTTGTTATTGTCCCTTGTCGTCTGGAATGCTGTGCACCCTAGGTTATTGGTTGAATTTCTCTAACCCAGGAATGTCTTGTAGTGCTCCGATGACATGCCTTTGTATCCCTTTGAACCCGAGCATCTCCTTAACATGAAAGTGGTTTGGACATGGCTTAGATGGACGACCATTTTCAAGCAAGTTTGTACGTAGGGCTTCTACACTGTCAGGCCTGTGTGTATTTTCAATACATACTTTGCCTACTATCACCCATTCTAGATCAAGCCTCAGGGCACATGGGGCATCATGTTCCCCATCTTGTTGTTCACGGATTTTATGAGCTCTGATGAAGGCCCTACTGAGTAGCAGCAAGATCTGGGTGTTTTAGTCTAGTAATAGGATGCGGTCAGCTATCGCCTTGATATGATCGTCTTGAGATGAGGATGGTGGCGTGCCACGCCTGGTGTCAGGATTTCGCTTCTATCCACCGCCATGTGATTACACTAGATAAGTGTGGGGAGTGGCATCTTTACCTTACCGTCCACTGAACATATGATGAAGCCATTTTCTCTCCTCCCTGTTGTGTCTATTCGTCCCGCACACATTCAGAGCATGTAAGGAGAGGCAATATCTTGTATGTTGATTAGGCTAAAAAATTCTGATCTAACCAATGATCGGTTGCTCTGATCATCGATGATAGCATACATTCTTACAGCTCTTTCTGGTTGTCCCTCTGGGTGCACTACCACAAGGCAAATCTTCTAACAAGATCTACCTTTGCCTCCATCTCCACAAATCTCAGTACATTTAGATGCTACAGATGGGGGGGGGGGGTGCCTTAACCTCTTCTACCTCCCCGTCCTGCTTTATTACGGGGTCAGGGGTCTTGACCGTTTTAGGCTTAAATGTCTCTGGATGTAGAGCTGTCACATGCCTATCACTGTTACACTCTGTGCATTTTATGGCTTCTTTACATTCCTTGGATAGATGTCTTGTAGAAGCACAGCATTTAGAGCAAGCTCCCAACTCTCAGAGTACGTTTTTGTGCTCATCTATCGATTTCATTCTGAACCTGATGCACTTGTTAAGCGGATGTGTTTTCTTTAATGTATGGGACATTCTTTGTTTATCTCTTTGCTTCTTGAATCCATCGGTCGACTGGTCGGGGCTTGAGTGCGCTGTGGGGAACACGTCCATCCTGTGAACCGAGAGGGAAGTTCAAGCGCTGCCATTTCTTGCCGTTGGTCTTTTATACTTCAAGCTACTTGTACTGAGTGCCATTTGTGCATCCAAAATGAAGCTAGGATCGTTCTTTGTGCTGGCTGCTTCACGAATGAAGCTCAAGAAGAAAGAGAAGGGGGTAGGTGACCTGTGTCTCCCTTTTGTATTTGGAGCCTTGCAAAATCCATCTTTCTTGGAGGTTGAAGGGTAACTTCTCCAAGATTGGTCTCACTCTGCGAGCGGAGTCCAGGAAGTTGAGGCCGGTTAGGGATTGGTCTGTTCTAGCAGACTCCAGCTCCTGCAGAAAATCCCTGAGTTCTCGTAACTTCGTATTGTCTTTGGCAGTAATTCAGAGAAAATTGTCGACCCTCTTGAAGAGTGCATCTTCGACTGATTTGGGGCTTCATTAGCACTTCTCTAGCCTTTCCCATACTAAGTCCAGACCTACGTGGTTCATGTTGGCTGCCCTGAGCCTCTTAGCATGTTCCACAGATTCTTTCCCCAGCCATTTGGTCAGCAGGCTGAGTACTTCCCTGGCGGAGAAGCCCAGACCCTTAATAGTGTCCTTGAATGTGAACTTCCATATCCTGTAATTCTCAGGATGGTCGTCAAAGTTGGTATGTCCCGTCTGCACCATGTCACGTCGGATCATATACTTCCCCATGTTGGTCAGGCCTGATACATTAATGTGCTGGTGTTGTTCTGCCGTGGTTCTCTGGAAAGGTCTTGTGATTGCCTCCTCTTTGATGTAAGTGTTTGATGATTGCTTGCCAGTGTGTATAGTTGTATCTCTCTCTGTTAGCGCATGATGAGCTTGTGGTATCCATTAGCACACTGGCGTGTGGATGACTTCTGCGACTGCTGATGTCCCAGACACTTGGTACCCTTGGACCCGTCTTCTCTCGGGTCTAGCAAGTCTTTGATGTCAGATATGTCGCCCTCACTGCACTGAGATAGTGCACAGGTGTTGAAACGGAGAAGGCTCCTCACGTAATCTGCCGTACGAGTGCCTGGACCCTCTGGCAGCGCCAGGTCGTACATTTGCTCCCCGCGGTCCGATTGCACAGCTGCTACCAACTGTAAGGAAACTTGAATACCCGCTCATCCAGCGCCAAGACTGCGGGACCCTCTCAGGACGAGGACTTGCAGCTGGACACCATCATTGAGGCCTCAGGCGTGAGTGCGGACTCCTTGTTGCTGCCACCCTTAGGGGACTTAGATCATTCCAACATTGGGGATAGCCCGGAGAACCCCATGGCTTGTCCCCCTCCCGCCCTGCGGGATGCAGACCTGCTTGCGTGCTTTAAAACTATTCTGCAGGCGGAGCTCTCTGCAGCCACCACTAAACTGGCTACACATCTCACTCAAGAGATTGGAGAGGTGGGCACCCGCACAAAAAAGTTTGAGGAGAAGATTGATGCAGCGGTGACAGTCCTGGAAAACCATGAGCAGGACCTTACCGACCTCCGGAAGGAACTAGAAGTAGCCCTTTTGAGAATGGAGGACTTTGAGAACAGGGCCAGGAGGGGTAACTTGCGCCTTTGGGGCCTCCCAGAGACCATTGAAGACCTCCACCATCACTGCCCTGTTCCAGGAGCTGGACCCTGCCATTCCGATCGAGCGGCTCAGATTCGACCGGATCCACCGAGCCTTGGGCCCCAAGAGATCACAGGGCCCCCCGCGACATCAAGATCAAGTTCACATATTATCGCACCAAGGAGACGCTGTTTAGAGCGGCCCGGGATGCCTCTGAACTCTCCTTCCAAGGCCACCGTCATCAGCTCTTTGCATACCTGTCGCCCATGACCATTGAGAAGCATCGCCTAATGAAACCATACACTACAGCTTTTTCTCATCATCAAATTAGTTACCGCTGGGGCTTCCCCTTTAAATGATTTTTTTTTCACTAGGGACGTTCACACACCGTGACCTCCGTAGAAGAATCAAGATCCATCCTGGAGCATCTCCATCTGCTGCCAACTAGTGAGAAGGCCCCCAGCCCACCGGGTTCCACCCACCCTTGGTGCCCCTCTGACCTCCTGGGCCATACCTGGAACAAGGTCCTGAGCCGCAAACGCTCTCTGACTTCCACTCCTCCCATGAGCAGCTCCATGAGGTCCGACCCAGGATGATGCTCCTCTTCAGCAGGTACCTGTACTTTATTTTTTTGCTGTGTGGGCCAGGAAGACCCGTTTATGGCTGACCACATGCCGTTTGTGGTCTGGAGGTCAATGGCTACCTCCACACAGTTTGATTCCTGCACACCTGTTTGAATTGTGGGTCCCTGGGCCCTTGCTATTTTAAACTGCCCTCCTGAGGATTTCTTGGTGGATCGGACTTTGTAGGATGCCACCAATTATTACTACTTGCCACCCTCTCCTGCTATTCCCTCCCCCTCCTCATGATCCTATGGAACAACCACCTGCCCCAACGCTACCCCAGCAGTGCCATTATGGTCCACTGGGCATCCTCCCAGGAGGACCCTAGTGACTTCCAAAGCTTTTCCCCCTTATACACTCCCATTGCCCCATCCCACAAAGTCATTGGTGTTCCTGCCGGTTAGCCTCACTCTTCTGCTCAACTTCTCCTGTTTGACCCTGGCATTGAGCCCCCTCCCCACTCTATATAGACTCATGTTTTACCAATGCCATCCACTGGACCGCTCAGCCTAAGGCTCCAGTGCAGTCTTTTCTAGTTTATCCATTTGTGTTTGATGGTTTCTTGTGTGTTCCTGCTTTTAACCACTTCAGCCCCAGAAGGATTTCCCACTTTAGGACCAGAGCACTTTTTGCATTTCGGCACTGCGTCATTTTAACAGACAATTTCTGTTGTACCCAAACGACCCGTTTTTTCCCCACAAATAGAGCTTTCTTTTGGTGGTATTTGATCCCCTCTGCGTCATTTCTGATCACCGCTATAAACAAAAAAGAGCGGCAATTTTGAAAAAAAAAACAATATTTCTTACTTTTTGCTAAAATACATATCCAAAAAAATATAAATAACAAAACAAATTTATTCATCAGTTTTTGCCGATATATATACACTTCCTCATATTGGTGGCACAGTGGTGTAGTGGATAGCACTTTCACCTGGCAAAAAAATGGTCGCTGGTTCGTAATTCCAACCACGACACTACCTGCCTGGAGTTTGCATGTTCTTCCTGTGTCTGCGTGGGTTTCCTCTGGGTACTCCGGTTTCCTCCCACACTCCAAAGACATGCTGGTAGGTTAGTTGGCCCCTGTCTAAATTGGCCCTAGTATGTGTATGAATGTGAGTTAGGGACCTTAGATTGTAAGCTCCTTGAGGGTAGGGACTGATGTGAATGTACAATGTATATATGTAAATCGCTGCGTAAATTGACAGCGCTATACAAGTACCTGAAATAAATAAATAATACATTTGTGGTAGAAAAAAAATCACAATCAGTGTATATTGATTGGTTTGCGCAAAAGTTGCTGCGTTTACAAACCATGAGAATTAATTTATGGCGTTTTTTACTAGTAATGGTGGCGAT
>BLSH010347350.1:233109-247712 GCA_018402905.1 Glandirana rugosa
TGGAAAAAAAAAAAAAAAAAAAAAAAAAAAAAAGGGAGAAGATGCAAGGCGTATTCTCTTCCACATAAAAAAAAAATACCCAACATACATGTGTATCCCCTTAACAGCCACACAGTATAATGGAGCTTATGGGATTCCCATAAGCTCCATTATACTGTGTGGGGTCTGTTACAATCTTGGGACTGTTGACCTGAGCACCCCTTACGAACCTCTAGTACTGTAGAGGTGGGTATGTTTTTAGACATTTGCAGTATGGCACATACGGTCTTGTCTTTTCCCTTCCTCAGTGTTCCTTGATCACACCCCCACGTTCAACCCGGAGTGATCCCACACTGTGTGTCTACCCTGATGAGGCATTGGCAGCTGTGCTTTTAGAGGGTTGTTGACCTATGATGAATGTTGAGAAAAACTGGACAGCCTGTCAATGCTAAGGTTGCACCGATATTGGTATTGGCGCCAATACTAAGCATTTGCATGGATTACCTGTACTCATGCAAATGTTCCGATACCTGAGCAGTGCGATTTAAGCCCATACAAAATGAATGGGCTCAAACCACACTGCAAAGAAAGTGAACAGGAATGCGGTGTGATTCCTGTCCAAATCATAAGTGGTTTCTACCACCGCTCCTGTGTGAACCCAGGTTTGTCATAGTGACGTCATATGTTTCACATCATTATATGTGGAGAATACACCTTGTTTCTATATTAATGCATGTTATTAAAATATGACATTAGCCAGTTCCCTACCGAAACATTGTTTAATTACATCGGCAGGAACCCTCCCTCGATCCGGGCGGGCGCCATATGACATCCGCCGCTTTTCGACGCTACTAAGGGCCCCTGGATGAAATTGGCTCTTTACCACGTGACCGGCTGTGTCAAATCACAGCCAGCCACTCTGTTGATGTACGTGGCCGCGGCTTGTGCCGGGGTAGCGCAGCATGGCGATCAGAGTCAAGGCTTGTCCCTTGGACAAAGCCCGGCCCCGATCAGGGTAAAGAGCCAATGAAATGGCTCTCTACCATGTGACCGGCTGTGTCCAATCACAGCCGGTCATAAATGTAAACAATCCGCCGTTAACGCGCTGTTACCAGGCTCTTCTCCTCACACACCAATCCAGTGTGAGGAGAAGAGAGTGGAACAGTGAGTTACCAGTTTCATGTACCATTTACTGTGCCCAGATTGTGCCTCATCTAAAATAAAGAGTACCTGTCTGAGCTCATCAGAGTACCTGTCATCCTATTTGAGTACCTGTCAGTGAGCTCATCAGAGTACACGCCAGTCCATCAGAGTACACGCCAGTCCATCAGAGTACACGCCAGTCCATCAGAGTACACGCCAGTCCATCAGAGTACACGCCAGTCCATTAGAGTACACGCCAGTCCATCAGAGTACCTGTCAGTCCATCAGAGTACCTGTCAGTCCATTTGTATGTGGCCAGGCTGTGTAAAAGTCTCACACATGTGGTATCGCCATACTCAGGAGGAGTAGCAGAATGTATTTTGGGGTGTCATTTTTGCTATGTACATGTTATGTGTTAGAAAGATCTTATAAATGGACAACTTTGTGTAAAAAAAAAAAATGTGTTTTAATTTTTTTTTTCCCATTTTCCAAAAACTTCTGGAAAAAATGAACCATTCAAAAGACTCATTATGCCTCAGATTATACGTTGGGGTGTTAGCTTTCCAAAATGGGGTCATTTTGTGGGCGTTTCCATTGTCCTGGTGCTTCAGGACCTTCAAAAGTGTAATAGGTGGTTGAGAAAAGAGATGTGTAATTTATGCTCGTGGAACACCTAAAGGTGCTACTTTAGGCCTCATACACACAGGCGTTTTGTTATGCCACGTTTTTGGGCGTTTTTTGCTGCTCTCCATGTTATTCAATGGCCCTCTAAACGGTTGACGTTTTTGAGCAGTAGAGGGCTTCAGCGTTAGTGAGTTGTAGCTAGAACGCGGGACCAGTGCGTTCTGAAGCTGCAGCGTCATGGCGTTTTTGTATACACAGCGTTAAGCCTCGTCAGGCGTTCTATTCATAATCAATGGTTCCCTATGGGAGCCCATTGATTTGAATAGAAGCCGCACCAGAAGTCGGATCACGGTGATCTGACTTGCGGCGCGACTTGTGTGCTAGGTGTCTTAAAGGGGAACCCCCGCGCCGAGCCCCCCCTGCCCCAAAGCACCCATACTCCCCATGTTGAGGGAATGCGGTCTGGTACGGTCCAGGGGGGGTGCTTGCTTGTCCCCACCCCCTTTCCTGGCCTGCCAGGCTGCATGCTCGGATAAGGGTCTGGTATGGATTTTGGGGGGGGACCCTACGCAGTTTTTTTTCGGCGTGGGTGCTCCTCTTAAAATCCATGCCAGATCGAAGAGCCTGGCATGCTCTTGGGGGGACCCCACGCAAATTTTTTGTGGGGGTTCCCCTTTAAGACACCTAGCACACAAGTCACGCCGCAAGTCAGATCATCGTGATCTGCCTTCTGGTGCGGCTTCTATTCAAATCAATGGTCTCCCATAGGGAACCATTGATTTTGCATAGAGGCAGAAAACGCCGCAAAAAGCTAGCGTGAAAAAACGTGCATTGACGTCAATGCAAAACGCCAAGCAAAACGTCAGTTTTTTCCCTGACGTCAGGCCCAGCGTTTTGCTTATTTTTGTGCAAACGCCCGTGTGTATGAGGCCTTAATGTTGGGCCTCTGTATGTGGCCAGGCTGTGTAAAAGTCTCACACATGTGGTAATCGCCATACTCCGGAGGAGTAGCAAAATGTATTTTGGGGTGTCATTGCAATTATGCATATGCTGTGTGTGAGAAATAACTTGTTATTATGACAATTTTGTGTAAAAAAAAAAAAAAAAAAATCTTAATTTTGCAAAGAATTGTGGGGAAAAAATTACAACTTCAAAAAATTCACCATGCCCCTTACTAAATACCTTTGGAATGTCTACTTTCCAAAAAGGGGTCATTTGGGGGTATTTGTACTTTACTGGCTCGTTCGTGTCTCACGAAATGAGATAGGCCGTAAGTACATCAGGTGTGAACAATTTTCAATGATTTGCACCATAGCTTGTTGACTAACTTTCACAGAGACTAAAGCCCCGTACACAAGGTTCGGCGATCACATACACCAGGTCGTACTCACGACCGGTGTATGCGATATCGATCGTTCGTATGCGCGATTTGAACAGTCGAACATATGACGGTCGTACAAGGGAGTTGTATGAGCAGACTAGAAAACTTGGTCGTACCAACAAGCTCTTATACGACCGTTGTATCGTGTGTACAGAGCGGTTGGTACAACAAAGTTGTATTCTGCAAAACACGCATGCTCAGAAGTCAGGAATGGTTGGATGCTAATTACATGCACCTGAACATTCTTTCCCCGGCCGTACGATCGTGTAGTTCAGTCAGCATGCTACATACAACAGCCAACATACGATTCAACACGGTCGTACGTGCGATCGTTGAACCGTGTGTACGAGGCATTACTCAGTGCATCCTTAGGAAATGCCATGGTGTACTGTTGAAACTTGTCTGCTAGAAGCAAGGTGGCACTTAGAAGGTGGTTTGTGAATGAAAAACGTTCCTGGGTGTGCAACAGTATGGTATCACAGACCTATAGAGTGAAGGATAAAAACAAACATTAATTAGTGATGATAAATGTCAATTTCATCTCTGTTATCTCCCTGAGCATCATAAATGCATGAAAATTGACATATTTGCTCTGAATGTCTTGTCCATTGTATGGAGTTCTGAGAAATTATGGATTCAAAACCAATGAAACTGATCTCCCTTTATAACTTAAAACTGAACATTTTAGAGGTTCCAGACTGCAACCTATAAAATGTTCAGTTTTAAGTTATAAAGGGAGATCAGTTTCAGTGGTTTTGAATCCATAATTTCTCAGAACTCCATACAATGGACAAGACATTCAGAGCAAATATGTCAATTTTCATGCATTTATGATGCTCAGGGAGCTAGCAGAGATGAAGGCCGTAATACTGATGTTATCCACAAATCTTTTTACATGACATCATTTTTAGATGAATATTGTAAGAATTTGTTTTTCTTTACAATCTTCATATCAATAAGAGGGAGCTATCAAAAAGACAAATATAGCAACAATTAAAAACTTACCTTGGATGCAATGCGTTTCTGGCCATCTGGATTGAGAAAGTGCCGCCTTGTCGGTTGAACTTGAGAACCACCTTCGCTGCTTTGGTCAAGCAGGGATGGGAGAGAATTTCTGCAAAATGTATGAGTGATAATAATCAATCAAAAAAATAATAATATCACATGGAAAAGGAGGGATACAGCTGCTACCCGATCTTCTGTATGTCCTGCTGGAACTGCTGGATGCTTGCCTTGATTTGTACTGAATCTATGTCCTTCTTCTGGAGTTTGGCATAGAGGAGGTCCACATGCGGCATTATGTTGTGCAAAAACTTAAAATCTGGATTGTCCAGCTGCAAGGCAAAGGCTCCTGCGTCTCTGACGGTAAGAGGGTAAAATTCACCAGTTTTGTATAGTTTCAAAACAGTTGATGAGGTCCTCTCTGTGCTCAAACACTGTATTGACGGCACGGCTTTTGAAGTTCCATCTTACACTGCTTGATGTTGGTAGTCTATGGGCAACTACTTCATCAAGAACTGTGTGCGCTTGGATGACCTTGTAAAAAAGCTGGCATATCCTCCAAGGTCAGAAAAAAAACCTCTCATTTTGGGTATTTGAGAAGCAGCCTGTAGCATTATTAAATTGAGCTGATGTGCATAGCAGTGGATGTAATGGGCATTTGGGTACACATCTTGTATCTTCCTTTGAACACCTGAAGAGGCACCCCTCATCACAATGGCTCCATCATATACTTGGGAGATGAGTTTACGCTTCTGATCTTCTGGAAGGATAACAGCAAGGCGTTCTTGTAGTACTGCAGCAATGGAATCCAATGGAATGGAAAGCAGAGGAATAAACTCAAAAAACCTGTTCTGTACTTTGCTTTTGGCATCAAGGTAGCGCAGCACAACGACAAGTTGGCGATGAGTGGCAACATCTGTGGTCTCATCGGCCTGGATTGAGAGAAAATCCCTGCTCCGTGCTTCTTGGATAATGTGCTCCTTCAGAACAGATAACATGCAGTCCAACAGCTCGTTCTGCATGGTTTTCGAAGTTCCCTTAATCACTTGCCGACCGCCGATCGGCATCTGACGGCGACAGAGTGGCTCTGTAAGGCAAAACGCCGTCATACGACGGCGGCTGCCAGATCGCGCACAGTGAGCGCGCGCGCACCGCCGGAGGCACGCCCACGCGCTCACTGTGTCCGGGGAGGGCCAGGGAGCAGGTGCGGCTACCCGTGATGCCCCCCCCCGGAGTGAAAGAACAGAGGTCCGTGTAAGTAAACACGGACCTCCGTTCTGTGAGAGGGGGAAGGGCTGTGATCACAGCCTTCCTCTACATAGAAGCTGTGATCACTTCCCTTCCCCTGCTAGGGCAGTCCCCCCACAGTTAGAACACGCCCAGGGAACACAGTTAACCCTTAGAGCGCCCCCTGCAGGTTAACCCCTTCACTGCCAATGGCATTTACACAGTAATCAGTGCATTTTTATAGCACTGATCGCTGTATAAATGCCAATGGTCCCAAAAAAGTGTCAAAATGGTCCGACATGTCCGCTGCAATATCGCAGTACCGCTAAAAATCGCAGATCGCTGCCATTATTAGTAAAAAATAAATAAAAACCCCAGAAATAAATTCTCATCATCCGTAAACGCGGCCACTTTTGCGCAAACCAATCAATAAATGCCGATTGTGATTTTTTTTTATCACAAATATGAGGAAGAATATAAATTGGCCAAAACCGGTGAAAAAAAATATTTTTTTAATATTTTTTTTTTTTGGATTTGAATTTTAGCAAAAAGTAAGAAATTTGGGTTTTTTTTGCAAAACGGTCGCTCTTCTTTTGTTTATAGCGGCGATCAGAAATGACGCAGAGGCTATCAAATACCACCTAAAGAAAGCTCTATTTATGGGAAAAAAAGGACGCAAATTTTGTTTGGGTGCAACGTCGCACGACCGCGCAATTGTCAGTTAAAGCGACACAGTGCCGAATCGCAAAAAGTGCTCTGGTCCTAAAGCTGGAAAACCTTCCGGTTGGTAAGTGGTTAATGGCAATGTGATTACTATTTTCCCTGACTTCTCAGCGGCAAAGCAGAAACAAAGAGCAACCTTTCTGACCATAAAAGGGAGACTGAGGAACATCCAACTACCCTACAGCATGCTCTACCTAGCGAGGCTGCGTAACATTCATCAAGAAAATGCCCACTTCTTCACTGATCCAAAGGAAGCCTCACACTGGATAGACTCCCTGGCCCCACCAGACGCTCCACGTCCTGATCGCAGATCTCCACCTCGTTGACCAGGTTTTCTACCACATGATCCAGAAAGAACACTACTTTAATGTGGAATGCACCTCCTTATTAGCTTTTCCCTCTTGCCTCTTTTTACCCTGATATCCCATAGACTTTAAATTTGTCATTGGGTGCAGATATGATCTGAACAGTACTGAACCCTAAAAGGGGTCCACCAACATGCTACTGCCCAGACCGGGTTATCCTACTGCTGATCCCATCAGACGCAAGAACCCCCCCTTGGGGCACTCGTTGGGTGTCTCCATGGGGAATGAGGAATCTCGTTTCTCCTTTTGTCTCCTTTCCCCCCACACTACTATATTAGCAGCAGCTGTTCCTTCTTTAGCGGCACCCAAGCTCCAGTACTTCATCGTTCTCATGGGGCTTGGCATTAAGATACAACTCTATAATTAAGGGCACGTACGGAACTTGGCTGCGCTTGCCCCCCCCCCCCCCCCTTGTAGCTGCTCATAACGTTGTGAGACCCTAGAACTATGTCCCCTTTGCAACTCAACTGTTTGTGTTATGAGAACAAAGCTCTGAAGTGTTTGAAGTGTTTGGGTTGGGGGGCCAGATGGGATAGGGTGGCTTTTCTGTTCTTTTGGAGTTGAGTTCTCTTTTTGGGTTTGTTCAACATGTCCAGCGTTTTTTTACCCTTACTTGTCCATTCTTAGCAGCTAATTATGCACAACTTGTACTTTCACATACAAGACATGCATGGTACACAGGGACTTTGGTGATGTTTGTGTTGCTAAACTATATACCGGGGATAAGCACCCCACCCCAGCAGCTATATCCAGTAATGCAGATGTGTATGGTACGGTCATGTCTCGATTACGTATAATCTCTTGGAATATTAGGGGGCTTAATTCTAAGGTATAACGCTTCCTGATGTTTGAATATTTGTCCCGACATAACCCGCATGTAAACCTTCTCCAGGGCTCCAGAGTTATGGCACTAAAACGAGCAAAAATAGCCTATGCTATCCACTCTACTTACTCCACATACGCTCGGGGTACTTCCATTCTAATTATGAAGTCCGCCCATCTCACTCTAAAACATATTAAAATAGACCCAGGGGGCTGCTTTGTGATGCTGGTTATGGAACTCGCGGGTAAACCGTACACCATAGTTCATTTATATATTCCACCCCCATTCACCAAACTACTGTTCGAATGTATTATGACGGCGGTGTTGGAGGTCGCAGAAGATCCTCTCCTCATGGCTGGGGATTTCTACACTGTATTGGATAACTCCCTTGATAGATTTGGTGGCTCCACATCGCCCCCCACCCCACTGGGCTCCTATTTAGATAAATTTGACCTGGTAGAGGCCTAGAGATGGAAACATGTGGCAGCCCAGGAATACTCATGTTATTCTGACACCCATGGTACGCTATCACGCATTGATTTATGTTTGATGTCTCATGATGTTCTTAGAGTAGTGGACAAGGTCGAGTATCTCCCCATGGCGATATCCGATCACTCTCCTTTGATGGTGGATCTCGTCCCGACACATTTCGGATATGGCGCCTGAGCCCTTTGTGGTTGACAAATGGGGCGGTCACGGACCAAGGCCTTGCAGAGTTGAACTCCTTCTGGAACTTAAATCAACAGAGTGGGTCCACACCAGTGGTGTGGGATGCCTTCAAGGCTACCATGCGTGGCTCTTTTGCTGCTGGGATTGGGCAGGCCCGTAAGGCATCTCAGTCCAGGCTAGTGGACGCAGAACGGGCACTGCCAGAGGCAGAGGCAACGTACTCCTCCTCTCTCTCCCCGGCGTCCCATGCCGCATGGCATCAGAGGGCTAGGGACTTGGAATTGGTATTCCTAGAACAAACTCAAAAGAAGTTACTGTACCAAAGCCAGCGGATTTTTGAGTTTAGGGACACAAATAGTCGACTCTTGGCATATTTATCCAGACCCGACTATCAACCGTGCACTATCCCCAGAATCAAAAACTCCGAAGACGTAATAGTGGAACAAAGCAAAGACATTGTGAAGGCCTTGGTGGCCTTCTACTCTAACCTATATGCCACTAGAGCCCATTACACCATAGCAGAACTGGATGACTATTTGGCTGATATATCCCTTCCAAAACTGTCGCAATCCCAGGTTTCCATACTAGACGCCCCTTTAATGGTGGAGGAAATAGGAAAGGCTATACATTCCTTTGCACATAATAAAACACCAGGCCTGGATGGATTCCCTATAGAATGGTACATACAATACCAAGAAATATTGATCCCGCATTTACTCAAAGTGTTTAACTATGCATTAGATGGAGGCCAATTACCACCATCCATGTCAGAGGCGTTGATTGTGCTTATCCCGAAACCCCACAAAGACCACTTGTACTGAAAATCTTACCGACCCATATCCCTGATCAATTCAGATATAAAGATATTGGCGAAAGTTCTAGCTAAAAGACTTAATACTGTCATTGCTCATATTGTGGGAGCGGATCAAACGGGTTTCATTCTGGGACATGCCACCACCCCCTATTTACCAGCATGCAGGCCCATCATAAATCCACTGGGTCTAGGGCTGTTCTGGCGTTGGATACGCACAAGGCCTTCGACTCAGTGGAGTGGCCATATTTACTGGAAGTCCTGGCAAAGTTTGGTTTTGGTGACACGTTCATCAGATGGGTCAGACTATTCTATCATGAACACCGAGCCATAATAAGAGTAAACAATAATCTCTCAAAGTCCTTTAATATTAGGCAGGGCACTATGCAGGGCTGCCCCCCTGTTGCCACTGCTATTCATGCTGGCGATAGAGCCCCTGTCGGCAATGCTGAGATCTACTTCCTCAGTTGCGGGATTGTTGATTGGGGGGTTGGAGGAAAAGGTGTCCCTTTACGCGGACGACATGCTTATATATCTTGCAGACATCCCTTCCCATTTTACTTACCATTATAGAAAAGTTTGGTCAATACTCTTGGTTTTGAGTTAATTGGGAAAAATCCTTAATTTTTTTACTGGACCAAGAGGCCTTGATTACTATACCGCCCTCATGTCCACTCCAAATTGATCTGAGTTTTCGGTACCTAGGGGTTATAATCGAACAACCTATCTCCCGCTATATTAAAAATAATTTGGACCCTCTGATTACTAGACTTAAAAATACGCTAAAAATCTGGTTAAACCTCCCCCTGACATTGCTGGGGAACATAAACATCTTTAACCTCTTGCTTACTGGGCACTTAAACCCCCCTCCTGCCCAGACCAATTTTTGGCTTTCAGCGCTGTCACATTTTGAATGAGAATTGCGTGGTCGTGCGACGTTGTACCCAAACAAAATTTTTATCATTTTTTTCTCACAAATAGAGCTTTCTTTTGGTGGTATTTGATCACCTCTGCGGTTGCGCGCCAGGAGCGTGCACAGGGGCGGACGTTCATGGACGTCGTCCCGGATATTCAGATCCATGCTGGAGCCGTACTTTGGCAATAGCGCGGATCTGGAAAGGTTAAGATGATATTCCTACCACGCTTCCTCTATATACTAAACAACTCCCCAATGTAGAACCCAAAAAGCAAAATTTCGTGAGATTGATTCCATCATTTCTGTATATGGGGGCGGGGGGGCGCGCAGTTCGAATCGCAAGGGACACACTTCAACTGCCTATAGCGGAGGGAGGCCTCCCATTCCATAATCATCACACATATTATTTAGCTTCACAGCTCGCTCAATGCTTACTGGTGGTTTCACCCAGAAACCGACAATGCAGCTACAGCATTAAAGGCGGCAATCCTTACTTCACACGAATCACTACAACATGGGATTCATAGACAAACTACGAGAGGTAGGGAGCGTACACAGGTACTGGACATGACTATACGGATATTTAAATTAACAAAACTCCTTCCCTCCACATCGGATAAAGTGTTTTCACCCAATGCGCCTCTTTGGGGTTACCCTTGTCTACCAGAATTCTACCATAGAATTGATGGAGCGTACTGGTTAAGGAACGGGGTGAAACTGATCTCTCATTTGTTTACCACTAACGTATTTAAATCCTTTGGGGAATTCCGTAGAGATTTTGGGACCCCCCCCCCCCCCAGCATATTTTCAATATCTAAAATTGCGACATACCGCTGCAGCACAATACGGTGTACGCAACATTACAATACAAGTACAATTGGTAAACCCTCCACAAAAGGGACTTTGAGACATACATGGACTAGGTATACACAAACACTGTGAATAGTATAAAAAGGGGTTTATTGGTACATGGGTGTACAGAATAAAAAAAAAAGCCTGAACAGAGGCTCAAACATGAATAAAAGCTGATGGACCACATAGACAAGACATGACAAAAACACTGAACGCAAACATATGGTGTGGTCGTAGATCTCCTGAGGTTAGAATGAAACAAAACTGCAATACATACAAACTTCCAACGCGTTTCGAGATATTCAAGGTACGCTCTTCTTCAGGGATGCTGAGTGTGATGCAGGAGGAGTTCGTTTGCAGGCAGGTAGGTCTTGACAGATCACCATATGGGCTCCCAAGATGGAGGGAGGGGGTACATCTTCATAATTATATTCAAATTGAGATAGGAAATGTCTATCCTAAAGCTAGCTGTGTATTGTCTGTGAGGGCAGCCAGGAGATATAAATGCATGGCCAGATAGTCACTTAAGATTGCAGCCACTCGAAAATGAGCCCGAAGGGGGACAGGAAAGAAATGTCTGAGGTATAGGCACCATTTGTATAGATGCGTTTAGTTCAAGCCCACCATGGGCAAATTACCACTCTCCATGAGTTCCACTGAGGGGGGAAGAGGAAAAAAGGAGGGCCGGACACGGGCCAGACTGCAAACCAGCTAGGAGTGCTGAATGTAGGCCATATCAATGGCACAATAGTGCCTAGTTCCTACCAGGGAGACTGTCTATCAGCACTACAATAAAGACCTCCCCATTGGAGCATCTCCTGGGGGAACCATCTCATACGAGATTAATCTCAACCTATTACACATCCCTCCTACATTCCTCAACTACTAGGCTAGGGCAGATGGAATATATAAAAGAAGGTATGTTTCTGGGAAGACTCCAAGGAAACCAAGCGGTTGATATAGGAGGGAAGGGCAATGACCCAAAATTTTTGAAAAAATTGATTTAACTTTAATAAGTAGATAATGGTTTACATAAACCAAAGTGCATGAATAAGAAAGTACTACAAACACAATATAATATAAGAGTGCCACCCAGCAGTCCTAGGGAGACCATAGGTCTTCGGGGCTGCATAACCTAGACATACTGAGACATACACATAGGGGAGACAGACAAAGTTAAAAACAAGCCAACGTCCGGACGTATGGGGAAATGAACCAAGTAAGTCACTGCTGTCAGTAATTACACCAATGGTGGTGTATATGGACCATGAACAGTATGGTTGGTCACAGGAAGGGATGGAATAATGTGAGCAGCAAACTATGAATATATCCTGGCCATCCTGGTGGTTATGTACAGATGAGAGGATGTGAATAGCATAGTCACTATAGAACGGTGGTCAGGTAAGTTGCTGGCTGAAGAAATCTCCAGATATACAAGGTGCTGTTTTATGGACATAAACCACAGTAGTCAGGAAATAGTGGATCAATCGGTTTATGATGGTCTAATAGATGGATAAGAATAGCGTAGACTAAAGTGGTGAAATGATCCCGATGGATGACTGAATACATGAATCATGACGTGCTTCTGGAGGGATAAACGCTAATTGCGCTAACTGCACCAGCCATAAATATGGCATTAACAGGTTGCACCGTCACTCAACAGAGGTCTCACATGTATAAGGCAAAAGTGTTCCATACCTTGAAATTCAAATCTTCCTGTAGAAGCGCTCCTCTGGCATGTGGGCTACAGGTACCTGTGAGTGCCGCTGGCAGTAGTGCGGCTCCTTACGGGATGCGGGAGAACCCGGCTGTATTTCCTGGTGTGTGGCGCTTGCTATCCAAGCCTCACTTTCAGCAGAGGTTGCGCGCAGAGTTCAGCAGTGAGCGTGGTTCCCATTACGTCATGAGGCGTTGATGACGTCAACGCGTTTCACTGGGCGTAGTTGCTTAGCTTCCTCTGGACGCCTTGATTGGGCCAGCAACACTCCGTCCCTTAAATTTTTTTTTTTCCGGAGGTGCCGCCCATCAAGGTATTTTACTTGAGGGACCGTAGTGTGGTCATCGATGGCTAGATCACAAGGAAGTCCTTTATACAGTCATCTTCTTTTTCTTAAAAATAAGAATAATAATAAAGAAGGGGGCTGGCTGGGGACATTCATCCCACTGTTCGTACCGGGACATAAGAGAGCAATGTTCAACATGATAGTAGGGGGCCATCACAATCAGGTTATGACATAATGAGTAGATATGGACAAACAGAGCAACAAAATAAAATAAAACAAAATAGAAAAAAACTGAAAAAAAATAGAAAAAAACACCAAGACACACAGGCACACAAGGGGGACCTATAGTTCTTGGTCTATAAGTATCCTTAGTCAATTTGGGTACTTATTTGTCCCTTCCAAATAGAAATTTTTCATTTTGTATCATTATGTGGACCCACTGCTATTTTCAGTCCGCTGTCATTTTTGTAGCGGGTACAGACAGGAGGCGTCTAATGTGGAAGGGGAAGTGAGGGTATTGTGATATAGAGGAATAGAAAGGGGTAGAAAAATATATTTACATCTGATGCCCAGACTTAGGCTCAGGGGATTAAAAGGGAAACACCCCAGAGTATCAGTCAGCACATGTCAGTTTTTGTAAGGATTTTAATATTTTGGTAAGAACACCTGGAGATTTAACTCTGTGTTAAGTCCCCCCAGGTGGAGGCTCTTTAGGTGGTAGATCCACCATTTTTCCAGATGGAACTTACATGGCACCCGTACATCCCAGAACTGATGGAGGAAATATGGCAGGAGATTTTACCATTACAAGTTCCAACGGTTATATCCTCCAGAGACGAGGTCCTGCAGACCAAATTCCTTTACAGAGCTTACTACACCCCATGTCTCCTTTTCAGACTGCATAGATTGCCTTCAGCTGAATGGAACAAATGCTCTCTGCAAGATGGCACATTCTTTCATATGTTTTGGGGGTTGCCCCTCAATCAGAGCGTTCTGGTCGAAGGTCAATGCCTTCCTTAGCTCCATTACATAACTACCAAATATCTGCAATCCTCTATGGTGTTTGCTGGGCCACATAGATGATGAAACTTTATCCAAACACAGCCAATTATTTCTATGCACAGTTTAGTTTTACGCAAAGAAGTCTATAGCTATTCAATGGAAATCAGCGACTCCTCCCACTATAGCTTTACAGCTTAATATCATTAATAAGACACTCCCCTTATACAAACTAATTTATGAAGCCAGGGGGTGCCCCCGCAAATTTCATAAAATATGGGACATATGGGTAGAATCTGAACGTATTATCCCTCCTGATACTTAAAGCAGAGTTCCACCCTGTTAAAAGTCAGCAGCTACCAAAAGGGTAGCTGCTGACTTTTAACAATCGGCCACTCGCCCACACCTGTGATGCCGGCGCTCGCTCGTCTCCCCTTCCCCTCGGCGGCACCGGCTTTGGCTTCAAAGCCGGGCGCTCACTGCACATGCACGAGTCGCACTATGCCTTGTGAATGGCTCGGCATATCTTCTGGGACCTCTGACGTGTCCCAGAAGATCGCCGAGAGGGAGGGGGGAAGGTGAACTTCCTTTCCAGAGAGCTCCAGGGGAGGAAGTGGACCTGGGACCCTGTGAAAACGGGGTCCCTGGTCACCCCCCCAAAAAAAAGACATGCCAATTGTGGCATGTCGGGGGGTCACCTTCCATTAACCACTTAACAACCGCTCTATAGACAAATGACGTCTACAGAGCGGTTGCTTAATTCTGGGAGGACGTCTATTGACGTCCTCCCAGAATCGCGGTTCCCGCGCGCCCCCTGGGGCGCGCACACGGGAACATCCGTGACCGTCGGGTCCGGGGGACCCGACTGATCACGGATCGTGATGAATGGCCGCTGTGCGCGGCCTTTCATCACGTGATCGCGCCGTCAAATGACGGCGCGATCACATGTAAACAAGCCGGCGCTTCCGCCGGCTTCTCTCTCCTCTCCGCACCGATCGGTGCAGTGTGAGAGGAGAGAGGGGGGAGAGAGGACACGCTGCAGCGCTGTGGGCGATGTGCAATGCCCACAGCGCTGCCTAGGTGACA
>BLSH010347350.1:249188-266246 GCA_018402905.1 Glandirana rugosa
AAAATAGTTTCTCAATGTCATCACGGAACAGGTAAGTAACAAATCTCTAAGTAATTGTATGTCAACAGCACAGGTTATTTTGGACATGGTAACTCCACGAAATCACACAGACAATATATGATTTTGTCGTACTCGCATATATATTTTAACAGGGATCATCTGAGCAGAGGAATCACGGACTCAATTTTGCCTCAAGGTGGGTTTTCACCTTGAAGGTGAAATTGGTGAACTGTTGACCCGTGAATTTGGGGGAATTGTTGGTCTGGTTAAAAGTCGAAAGTCACGAGAGTGTGAAACTTACTGTTAATGAGTCTGTTGCATGACTGAGTAATTGTCATTCAAAGTGTGAGAGCACTGAAAGCTGAAAATTGGTCTGGTTGTTAAGGGGGTTTAAGTGCCCAGTTGTCAAGTGGTTAAAGTGGAAGTTCCACTTTTGGGTGGAACTCCGTTTTAACTCAGGCACTAAGGAGACGAGTCTACTAGGGACAATTTTATATATACGCTCATGCTGTTTTAGTATATAACAGACACACTAAAGCACCTCAATGGTACAGGTTTTATTGGACACGACAACTGTATGTTAATGAATCTCTAAACAATGAATGGACAAGGCACTACTGTAACTCTTTGATAAAAGAACAATGCATGTTTTCATTGTATGCTGCATGATGTAATGATGATTTATATTCAATAAAGTTGTCCTTAAAAAAAAAAAAAAAAAAAAAAGGCTCACACCTGGGCTAATTTTTAGAGGTCCAAGAGCAGCAGCTAACAAAGGGTACACCAAACTAATACCTTAACCACTCCAGATTCGCGCTATTGCCAAAGTACGGCTCTAGCGCTGATCTGAATATCTGTGCACGCTCCCGGCGTGTACTCACAGGCGTCGGCAGAGCGCGCGGCCGGCGCATGCTGCATGGGAGTACCCGTGGGTCAGGCGGACTTGATGTCCACTCGTGACCCGCGATCACCTGTCAGAGCTGCAGTACAGGGAACCGCCGGTTTTCCATTCTGTGAAGGGGGACATAACAGATCTACTGATCCCTGTCATCGGGATCAGTGAGATCTGTTATGTCCCGGCCAGCCCAGCCCCCATACAGTTAGAACACAATGAGGGAACACAGTTAACCCCTTCACTGTCCCCTTAGTGTTAACCCCTTCCCTGCCAATGACATTTATTCAGTAATCAGTGGCTATTTAAATTTCTGATCGCTGTATAAATGTTATTGGTTACAAAAAAGTGTCAAAAATGCCCGACATGTCCGCCCCAATATCAAAGTCCCGATAAAAAACACAGATCGCCGCCATTACTAGTAATAAAAATAAATAAATAAAAATCTATTCCCATAGTTTGTAGAGGTGACAACTGTTGCGCAAACCAATCAATATATGCCGATTGCATTTTTGTTTACCAAAAATATGTAGAAGAATATAAATTGGCCAAACCCAATGAATAATTTTTTTTTTTTTTTTGGATTTGTATTATAGCAAAAAGTAAAAAATATTGTTCTTTTTTCAGAATTGTCGCTCTTTGTTTGTTTATAGCACAAAAGATAAAAACCGCAGAGGTGATCAAATACCGCCAAAAGAAAGCTCTATTTGTGGGAAAAAAAATGATAAAAATTTTGTTTGTGTACAACGCCGCACGACCGCGCAATTGTCAGTCAAAATGCAACAGCTCTGAAAGCCAAAAATTGGTCTGGGCAGGAGGGGGGTTTAAGCGCCCAGTAAGCAAGAGCTTAAAATATCACTAAGAACAACATAGCGCTAGCTCTAGAAATTCTTCCAAGTATCAAACTATCCTGATGTTAATAAATAGTATTGATCATAAAGTACACGTGCTAATAAATTAATAATTACTACTACTAGCCAATATAATGAAATATAGCAAGTCGTGAATAATACAATATCAAAATCTGCCACTAGATGTCACTGGTGGTCATGTTAATGTGCTGCTGCTGAGTAGAGTCTAATGAGGGAATTCATTTGTGCAAAACAGCAAGATATTTCATAGAAAAAAAATGTGCAAACAAACTAATGAATTCAGTGGATTCAGAACATCAAAAATTAAACAAGTATTAAAGTGCACAAATGTTGTACTATAATATAAATAACAGCGCAAGGGGGCGCATGTGCAATGCGAAGCTGAGCGGACGTCTCTGACCGAAGTTACGCCAGGTTATCAAAGCCACGATCAACCCACAGGCTTATCCACGAGGAAATTTTTCACACGACCATATACACCCCTGTGTGAAGGTACGTGCATGCCTTTGGGCAAGAAGGCGAATGTTCATCGGGAGCAGCAGCACAATTTAACCCATTACTTGCTCCGGTCCGCACAGAAGAAAGGCAGAATGTCACAGAATGGCGGCAAGGCCCAGGCCTCTTCCGGTCCTTCTAAAGCACAGAACAACTCTGGAAAGGATGGTGAGTATGCACCTCATCTCACCAAAGCAGACCTGGATGCTAGTCTAACTATGATTTATGGGAAGCTTGCTGATAAATTTCAGTCAGAGATCACTAAATCCACCAACGCTCTCGGCCCTGGGTAGTAGAACAGACATTCTAGAAACAAAACACGACAAGCTTTCTCTGGCACATAACGATCTTAGGAGAGAATTTGAGACACTGTCAGAAAATTTTGCGTACACGCAAACGCAATTAGAGGACTTAGAAAATCGCAATAGACGCAACAATTTGCGCTTGCGTGGTGTCCCAGAAACTATAACTGACCTTATGCCAGCAGTACTTAAGGTGTTCGAGAATCTGGTCCCAGACAAAAACGCGGCTGCGCTTGCATGCAAGAGAATCCACAGAGCCCTGAGACCTAAGCCTCCGGCTGATAAGCCCCCGTGAGACATCATTTTATGTTTAAAAGATTTCCTCATCAAGGAGGATATTTTACATGCTTCCAGAAGCACTCTAAACATTGAGCTGGACGGTGCTAAAATCCAGATATTTCCGGACATATCCCAAGCAACTCTTGAAAGGAGACGGAAAATGTGAGAAGTCACTTCGGTGTTACAGAGCGCTAGGATTCGGTATAGATGATGCTTTCCATTTAAGCTGACTGTGCCTCATAATGGCACCATCTACACTGTTTTCAACTTGGCTGAAAGCAAGGATCTGCTCATCAAACTGGGCCTACTTGAACAGGAACAGCCTCATAGACCCTCCGCTACTCCCAGATCATCTCCTATCTGGAATACACCAGCATCACGCATAAACCAAAGGAGATGGTGCCAACCTTTCAGAGACCAAGATGCCTGAACACGTAAATAGATTGGTGTTATACAGATAATTTTATATCCCAACTGATCGATAAATTCGCAACTCATTCAAGCTATTTTTCTCTTACATCATTGTTTTTGACATTTGACAGCCTATATACATGGATAATCCGTTTTTGTCTCTAGTTCAATTCAACAACTCAAAGTGGACTTTTTCTTTACTTGCACCGATCCGCAGGCAGTGGCTTTTTATTTCCTTTGGACTGGCAGCTTACCATGGACATCGCAACTATATCTCTGGATTTTATACTTAAAACTAAACTGCAAACTGCAGAAATATCTCTAGACTACAATACCCTTTTTGCCCAGTAGATGCTGGTAGAATACCATTTTCTGTCTATCTTCACACAACCTATCATCCACATCTCATCTAATGGAACTAAATCTACAATGTTTTTCACAGTACACAGTAGGTACTGCCACTACAAGTGCCTATTCTATTCTTCCCAGCTATAATTTCCCGGATAACCACCTGAAAACTTCTCTACAGCAGGTTTCATTTTATTCATACGCTTGACTCCTCAGAATATACAGTGGGGCAAAAAAGTATTTAGTCAGCCACCAATTGTTCTCCCACTTAAAAAGATGAGAGAGACCTGTAATTTTCATCATAGGGACACTTCAACTATGAGAGACAGAATGACAAAAAAAATCCAGAAAATCACATTGTCTGATTTTTAAAGAATTTATTTGCAAATTATGGTGGAAAATAAGTATTTGGTCAATAACAAAAGTTCATCTCAATACTTTGTTATTTACTCTTTGTTGGCAATGACAGAGGCCAAACGTTTTCTGTAAGTCTCCACAAGGTTTTTACCCACTGTTGCTGGTAGTTTGGCCCATTCCTCCATGCAGATCTCCTCTGTTTTGGGGCTGTCGCTGGACAACACGGATTTTCAACTCCCTCCAAAGATTTTCTATGGGGTTTAGATCTGGAGACTGGCTAGGCCACTCCAGGACCTTGAAATGCTTCTTACGAAGCCACTCCTTCATTGCCCGGGCGGTGTGTTTGGGATCATTGTCATGCTGAAAGACCCAGCCACATTTCATCTTCAATGCCCTTGCTGATTGAAGGAGGTTTTTTACTCAAAATCTCATGATACATGGCCCCATTCATTCTTTCCTTTACACGGATCAGTCGTCCTGGTCCCTTTGCAGAAAAACAGCCCCAAAGCATTATGTTTCCACCCCCATGCTTCACAGTAGGTATGATGTTCTTTGGATGCAACTCAGCATTCTTTCTCCTCCAAACAAACAAAAAGTTCCATTTTGGTTTCATCTGACCATATGACATTCTCCCAATCCTCTTCTGGATCATCCAAATGCTCTCTAGCAAACTTCAGACGGGCCCGGACATGTCTGGCTAAAGCAGGGGACATGTCTGGCACTGCAGGATTTGAGTCCCTGGTGGCGTAGTGTTACTGATGGTAGCCTTTGTTACTTTAGTCCCAGCGACCCCCCCCCCCCCCTTTTGGTATATGACGGCAGATCCCGTCGTTTAAGCTATGCAAGTTACATTGACTGCTGTCTGATACTGCTGCCTACCTTGGATCACTATATGGAAACAGTGTAAGGCAGACTGAAAAACACTGTGCTCTATTGTGAAGTGGTGGGGAGGATTCTCTGGCATTCACCCTCCTTTCCTCTTGCTCCCATTGACTTGATAGAAATCATCTTGGATCATCTAATATACAGCAAGGCTTTAGGTATTTGTCCTTGAGCTGTTATTTGAAACATCTCCACATCATTTTCCCATTCACCATATGACTAGGAAATCCTCATCCATTGAGCTCTGAAGGCAAACTCCTTTTGAGTATTGTTATTGGACAAAGTACGTCCAGATATACAAATTGCATTCTGCTATACACCCCTGACGAAAGGCTTGAACCTGAAATGCGTTGGTCTTTCTTCCTCTTTCATAGGATGGCAGAATGATGTTAAGGAACCGACACACAGATGTGTGCGAGCCGGCTGCATTTGAACAATGCAATGTTTTAACAGAATACGTTTATACACTAATTGGTTTATTTGTCATTTTTACAAAATTTTTGTCATTTTTTGTGAAAATAAATGTGGATTTTAATGTATAACTACACAAGAAACAAATGACAGGTGAAGTATATGCCTAAATAGTTATATTAACTGGTGCCACTCACCCTGGATGGTGTCCCTCAATTTAACCCAAATAACATGAAACCATTACAAGAATGTCCTTGGGAAGACCCCAAGGGACCAAGAGGTTAATTAATGAGGGACGACAATATACCAGTAGATATTTCTATTGCAAATCACTTTAATAGAGATATCAGTAAAAAGTTACAATACATAGTATATGAATGCTAGTAAAACACGGTTACACCACCATGCCCATTAGGAGTCCATCGGTCTCCTGGGCTACTCAAGCTACACAACATAAAACACACACATGGGGAAGACAAGACAGTTTAAAAAACAGCGTCTGGACGCACAGAGGATATTGAACGGACCTGTGCACTGCTATCCCATGGGAGGAGGGATATTAATTTGCATATCAAAACTGAGTAGATGAGTAGCTGCAGTATACTAAGTCCCGGTGATATCTAAGGACCGCTCAGAACGAACCCAGACTGACTTGGAAGTAATAGTAAATAAATGTCAAGATGTTGCAGAGTAAGGGCTGTAGGTCTGTAGCCAGCGGCCGTTTGGAATGAATTAACAGTAGGGGCAGGGGTGTCCAGCACAATTAGAAGGCTATGCAACCTAAATAACATCGTCTGGGGGTACATATATAAAGCAGGCCATACCAAGTAATAGCTGTCTAGTAAGTAGCAGTAATGTTGGTCCTATAGAGATGCAGTAGGCAATATCAGAGTAAACAGTTCCAAGGACCTACCGCAACAGCAGTCCGTTATAGTACAGGTTATTACATGTGGCACTTTACCCCATCCAGTTGCACCTTCATCGGTTGAATCATTCCTCCTTTCCAAGGTCTGTGATGGTCCAGTCTTTAGGGGCAACAGCACTTCATCCCCGCAGGGCACTTTTCAGCGCTAATGGTAGGAAGTCCGCTATGCACTCTGCTCTCGCAGCATGGGATGGATTCTAAGGGCGGTACTTCCTAGTTACTTCCAGCGTGCGCTTCAAGCCTCATTCGCGTTCTAGGCAGATTGTGCACCAGGACATTCAGTCCGACCTCCGTGACGTCACATGACGCCCATGACGTCAACGCGTTTCGCTATGCAAAATAGACAAATCTACGCTATTTTGCATAGCAAATTAATATCCCTCCTCCCATGGGATAGCAGTGCACTAGTCCGTTCAATATCCTCTGTGCGTCCGGACGTTGTTTTTTAAACTGTCTTGCCTTCCCCATGTGTGTGTTTTATGTTGTGTGGTTTGAGTAGCCCAGGAGACCGATGGACTCCTAATGGGCATGGTGGTGTAACCGTGTTTTACTAGCATTCATATACTATGTATTGTAACGTTTTACTGATATCTCTATTAAAGTGATTTGCAATAGAAATATCTACTGGTATATTGCCCGTCCCTCATTAATTAACCTCTTGGTCCCTTGGGGTCTTCCCAAGGACATTCTTGTTTTGGATTTGATACATATGCAGATGTGTTTTCGATGATCTTTGGTTCCCCCACCTTGAAAGTCCCACCCATATGGGGTTCTTCAATTGGTATTACCTTCAGGGATTGGTGGTGGTACCAGATTGACACTACTCGCTTGCAGAACATACACGATATAGAAATTGATGTTGTCTTCTGTCACAACCTAATATTCTGATGCTGTTTGTTACTGTTTTGTTTTCGTTTTTCTTTATCAACCTTCTTTTTCAGTTACGAAATATCTTTGCAACAGGCTTGCTCGCTTCCGCATGATTGTCTCTCGCACTTGACCACGGTTCTCCACTATGGACACGAAGCTGTCTGCCCAATTTAGACAGACTCTACAGTGCCTTGTTCTCTATGTCGTCCTTGGATGACCCTGGTCAGGTAATGGACGATTAAGTCCACACATTTTTGTTTTATGGTCTATTATCCCACCTATAATAGACCCCCACGTTTCTGAGTTTTTTGATTTAGTTAATTTTGATGTTAAAAATTACTTAATGTTTACTGGAAGGCAGATGATCCCTACACTGAATTACAACATACACACCTTTATAAAAATGTTATATAACAGGCATATACTATACAACATAATGTCCTTGAGTCTATTTTACTGTTCTAACCCTCTACCTCATACCAAATGTCATAGCTATAGGCATGGCGTTCTCCTTCAAAAATGGTACTGAGAGTTATTTCCCACAACGTCCAAGGCTTTAAATCCCCTCATAAGATGAAAAAAGCTTTTCGCCACTACAAGAGATTAGGAGCAGACATTATATTAATGCAGGAGACTCCTCCGATAACCATCCCCAATACTTCCACAAAACTTATCATCAACGCTATTACACCACATTTTCCAATAAATCAAGAGGGGTTGCCGTGTTCATTCGTAATACAATAATCTTTGGAGTTCGAAACATCTTCAGAGATACCAACAGTCGCTATCTACTTATTAAAGGTCGTATTAATAATAAACTGATCACCATATCCTCTGTATACGCCCCCAATGAAGCCCAAGCCACCTTCTTTAAAGAATTCTTTGACACTTTAAATAATTTCCCCTCCTCGCACCTCATTATAGGCGGAGACTTTAATTTGGCTGCTAACCCCTCATTAGATAGAAGTAGACAGGTCCCCTCATCAAAAGCCTTCCCCAAATCCTTATTTTGTCTATTACATGGCTCCCAATTAATTGACTCTTGGAGAGCACACAATATTGGATGTAAAGCATACACTTTCTACTCCCACCCACACGACTGCTATGCAAGACTCGATTACATCTATACTACACCTGTCCTCCTTGCTAACTCTTCTTAAGCTAAAATACATACCTGCCCATGGTCAGATCACCAAATTGTCACCTTCGATACCTCCCATATACGCCTAGCCCCTACCCCTTTCAATTGGCGAATCAATGACTCCCTACTATCACCCATCTATCTGTTAATCAAATAGATTCCCATATAAAGGAATACTTCATGCTAAATAAAACAGAAGACATCGCTCTTACTACTATTTGGACAGCACACAAAGGGGTCATGAGGGGCCACTGTATAAATGTAGCAACCAACATTAAAAAATCGAGATCCAGTGATATTGTCAATCTCACCAAAGAATTAAATAACTTATACAATTAACTTGGCTACCACCCCAAACCCAACCATTAACCAACAAATCCAAAAGAAACGTACAGAGCTTGATTCACTACTCTCCTCTGATACCGAAAAACCTCTTAGATTTTCTAAATCAAAGTTTCTTTTACATAGTAACTCAATGTCCACCATGTTTGCTAAAAAAACTCAATCAGCATAGTAATCCCGCACACATTTACAAACTTAAAAACAGTAATGGTGATCTGACTACGCATCGCCAAGATGTTTTGGAAATATTCACAAAATTTTATGAAGAGCTCCTCTCCACACCCTCCCCCCCTCTGAATCATAACTCCCTTTCGTGGTTAGATAACATCCCTATCCCATATTAATCCAAATCTCAAATTGAAGTGCTTAGTGAACCCTGTATTGAGGCTGAAATTAATAATATCATCAAATCTTTAAAATCCTCCACTGCACCCAGCCCCGGATGGCTTTTCAACCACCTACTATAAAGAATTCTCACATATATTGTCACCTTGGCTTTCCAAACTATTTAATTTTATCCTCCAAGGTGGACTATTCCCAAAAGAAATGCTGATGGCTAACATGTCCCTAATCCCTAAACCCAATAAGGATCACTCGCTCCCCCAAAATTATCGACCCATTTCAGTCCTAAACAATGATATCAAGATCTTCAGAGCAAGACTATTAGCAGATAGGCTAGCGACCGTTATCACCTCCTTAATTCACCTTGACCAAACTGGCTTCACCCCTAACAGACAAATCACGGACAATCCTAAACTGGTTTCAAATATAATTCAAGACGCAAACCTGAAGACTATACCCACATGCCTTTTGAGTCTTGACATACATAAAGTATTTGACAGTGTTAACTGGTCTTATCTACTTAACCTCCTTCCCAGATTCGGTATCCCCGACAAATTCATCCATGGTTTTCTTGCACTATACCATTCCCCACAGACAAGAATCAGACTTCCAGGTTGTAACTGCCCTTTATCCCCACTTCTATTTGCCCTAGCCATAGAACCCCTCGCCACTGCAATCAGAAATAATCCCAACATTAAAGGATATATCAAAGGACCCAAAGAATATAAACTATCTCTATATGTGGACGATGTCCTGCTATTTCTATCCAATCCCATTCCTCAATATCTTCCCTTATCACAGATCTTAAAATATTTTATAATCTCTCAGGTTTAGGCGTAAACCTTAACAAATGCTCTGCTATGGGCATAAACTTAAGTCCAGAACTAAGTCTACAATTAAAAAATGACTATAACTTTACATTTTGCTCATCCTCGTTCAAATATTTAGGCATTACTGTAACCCCTTTAATAAAGTCATTCTCATACAATAACTATAACCTTCTTTTTAATAGCATAACCAACACACTTAAAACATGGTCATCATGTCACATTTCCTTCCTGGGCAAACTCTGTGCTATTAAGATGACAATTTTACCTAAATTACTTTTTCTGTTTAGAGCCTTACCTTTCTCAATTCCAAAGGGTAAAATCAAATATATTCAACTCATAATCAACAAATGTATCTGGTCTGGGAAAAAACCCAGATGCAGCAACTTCTTACTGTACAGACCCCAAGCTCAAGGTGGCCTGGGTTTACCGAACATATGGCAATATTACTTATCAGCTAGATTTTCCCAAACTATACAATGGTATGCTAATGAGAAAATTATTCCATGGATAACATTTGAGAACTTTTCTATCTATCCCTATCACCCCAAAAGGCCTACTATGGGCCTCAATCACCCAAACTAAAACCTTATCCTAATGCAATATTATTGTCTCCCAATCCCTCCAGCTTTGGAATAAATATGGCAATAGTCTCTGTTTACCCTCTCCCCCCCCCCCTTAGATTCATTTCTAGGGGACCCACGCTTCCTTCAAGCTTTTGATGATCCAAACATATTTCCTATCTGGATCAACTTAGGCCTCACCAACTTATATGCTCTGTCACATCAAAACATATTTTCAACTTTTGACCTCCTACGTGAGAAATTCAAAATCCCTCCAAGCGAATACAAAAACTACATCGCTAGATATTACGCCCTCACTCTTAACCCCCTCAAAAACCCAGTCGAAAACCAAAACCTTTGTACAACCACTCCCAGACAAAAAGGACAGATCTCAATACTTTATAGACTCTTCCAAGAACCCTCTCTAGCGCAAAAGTCAAAACCCATGCTTCAATGGGAGCAAGACCTTGAATGCTCAATCTCACTTAAAGAATGGGCCTATATAATAGACAACCTAAATAAAAGTGCGAAATCCTCTTTGATTAAAGAGACCCCTATAAAGCTCATCACAAGATGGTACATCACCCCATACAGAATTCATACATTCTATCCATCCGTCTCCCCAGATTGTTTTAGAGGTTGCACAGAACAAGGCACTTTAATCCACATTTTTTTGGAGCTGCAGCCAACTTAACCACTTCCCGACCGCCGGACGTCTAAAGACGTCCTTGTCTTTGAGTGGCGATCTCTGAATGATGCCGGCACCTACCAGCATCATTCAGGTATCATTTTTTTCCACCGGCGATTCCCTGCACCATAAGAACGATCATAGCGGCAGTTCAGACGCTTGATCGTTCTTATCGGCAGCGGGAGGGGACACCCCCCCTCCCGCCGCCCTCCGGTGCTTCTCCCGGGCCGCTCGTGCCATCGGCGGCACGGAGAACAGATCCGTCGCCGGCGGTTGCTGTGCGTAGTGATGACTGATGACCAGATGGTCACCAGTCATCTCAATGCGCCTCGGAGGCCCGGGCACGACGTATGACGTCGCGTCCGGGTCATGTGATGTAAACAATGACCGTTTACTCGGCGGAAAAGACCGAGATCGCTCGTTTTTTTTTTTCAGATCTCGGTCTTTCCAGCCTAGAGGGGAGGTGTGAGGTATTATTGACCCCATATCTCCCCATAAAGAGAACCTGTCACGCAAGATTCCTATTACAGGGGATGTTTACATCCCTTGTAATAGGAATAAAAGTGATCAAAAAAAAAATTTAAAGAGAAAGTGTAAAAAAATAAAAAAAAAGGTAAAATAAATAATTAAAAAAAAAATTTAAAGCGCTCCGTCCCCGCGAGCTCGCACACAGAAGCAAACGCACGCGTTAGTCGCTCCCGCATATGCAAACGTTGTTCAAATCACACATGCGTGGTATCGCCGCGTGCGTTAGAGCGAGAGCAATAATTATAGCCCAAGACCTCCAATGTAACTCTAAACATGTAACCAGTAAAAAATTTTAATGCATCACCTATGGAGATTTTTAAGTACCAAAGTTTGGCGCCATTTCCTGAGTTGGCGCAATTTTAAAGCGTGACATGTTGGGTATCTATTTACTCGGCGTAACATCATCTTTCACAATATACAAAAAAATTGGGCTAACTTTACTGTTCTGTTTTTTTTTTTAATTCATGAAACTTTTTTTTTTCCAAAAAAAAAGCGTTTGAAAAATTGCTGCGCAAATACCGCGTGACATAAAAAGTTGCAATGACCACCATGGAGATCCCTCAATGAGATCATTGATAAACTAGCAGGCAAAGACATTACTCTGACACCGAAGATATGCTTTCTGCTTTCTAAAATTCCAGAATTATCCACCCCACATAACAGGCTATCTCATTCGCTATTTAATATTACCCAATGGATGATTGCACTCAACTGGCACTCCCCATCCCTCCCATGGCAACAAATTACCCAGAGAATGTCCACAATTAAACTAACCGAAATAATTCACCACACTCTTAATGATGCAATTCATAACTTTAATTAAAAATGAATGCTCTGGGATCAAATTTACATGTAATGCTTTGATTTCCCCCTCCCATTCAGGTCTGGTTTTGGCTTAACTGTTTGACACCCTATTTTATTTCATAGTGCAGCTCTATTCTTTTGCTTGTAATATGTCTATATTTCCTATAACGAATGTTATACTTGTGCCTGTAATATCCATACCTGCATGTTAATTTTTTTACAACCTTCCAATAAAATTATTTGTAAACCAAAAATAAATAACAGCGCTAATTGAATCACCAAAAAGTGAAACCGGCCTCAAAGCACAGAGCCGGAAGGGCTAATCAATCAGTCCAAACCAGAGTGTGAAACTGTCCATACAATGATTCATAAAAGATGTTCTTTCATTTGTAAGATCTTCAGATTAGTCAAACCTCCACCACACCGCGTGAAGTCGGGGTTTCCCCCTATATGGAGAGACTCACCAGATGTCAGTCTAAGCACAGCCCAAAATCAAAAGATCACGTGGCTCCTTGATTCAGTACAGCTCCACGTCACATGACTCACATCAGGGGGTCCTCTGCACACCCCCTGTAGATGTCCCTCAATAAATTGAGCTCACATAGTGCATTAACCTTAAAACACTTCATTGAGATCACACATATAATAGAACCCCCCTCTGGGGAGGCACTCACAAGATAATAAATAAAATCCAGCATAAAACAATCTCCTGCATAATATATTAGGACAGCGTTAACTCCTCCTTCTCACCGCCCGCAAGGTCACATCGCCGGTGGTGTTCCCAGGTGAAGGATTCGTACAGCCGTCACTCACACACTAGCCGCGTGGTCACGCACTGACGCGTTTTGTCATCACTTCGTCAGGGGGCGTGGCCACCCGGCACGACTGAACACTTTTATAGGTCCACACCGTTCACCGTTCAGACCGTTACATTCGTTAATATTATGCGACTTATACATAAGCTCCAAGAGGATCTGTCAGTTGTCGACTCGTGCGTGCCAATTAGTATTGTTTACTACATGCAGTCCTAACCTCGTTCGGATGGTAATGTGTATGGCTAAGCGGTATCCTGTCACCTACCGATACCGCTATATCTGACATCATAGTTAATAAATATACTGTTCGACCCCTCAGTATGGCACAGTTAACCTGGTCATACTGGCTAATATTGTATCAATGTATGTAATGGCCATTCACATAAATCTACTAAAACCACCTCACCCGTTATCGGTGTTACAAATTAATGAATCAACAACTGACAACATCCTTACAATGTCATCAACCTTTGCAATGACAACCACATATAAAATCATAAAAAAACTATAAAAAACCAATTGCATAAAACCAAAATATGTGCATCGATTTATACGAATCACTAAATGAGCTACTCAAAATTCCCAATTCAGACACATAATACCATTAAAGCGGAGTTGGGTCAAATAAACTCCCATGGTAGATGTTAACTACCAAACTGGACCCCATTTGCTTAAGCCAAATTTGACCTATAGATGATTAAACAATTTATGTCAAGTTCGATATTCATGCCACGAGGTTGAAGTGTGTCTACCAAGTAAATCCACTTCGTCTCGCACCTGGTTATCTCCCTAACTTTATTTGCTCCCCTCCAGTTTGGAGCTAGTTTTTCAATGCCCCAAAACTTCAAACCAGAGGGGTCTCTGTTATGTTTCTGGTGGAAGTGTAATGACACACGATGGTCCTTGTAACTCCATTGAGGATGTAACCCGAACGGTGTGGACCTATAAAAGTGTTCAGCCGCCCTGGGTGGCCACGCCCCCTGACAAAGTGATGACGAAATGCGTCAGTGCGTGACAACGCGGCTGGTGTGTGAGTGACGGCTGTACGAATCCTTCACCCGGGAACCAATTTTAATATTACTGATGTGTTCTGATATCCTTTTGCTCAATGTTCTTTTTGTTCAACCAATATAAATGAGGTCACAAAGACATTGTAACGCATAAACAATATATGTCAAGCTACAAGTAATTAAATCTTTAATGGGGAACTCCCTACCATTAGCTGTGGAAGTAAATTTCGTGAAGTTAAGTAAATGCGTATGGACCTGCCTACATGTTATGCACCTCCGACAGGCAAAGAAGCCTTTTCTATCCCAAAACATTTGTCGTTTCATTGGAGGGTCTATTATTATTTTTTTTTACCAATATATCTGCAAAAGACGGGGCCTTCCTATAGACAAATACTGGATCCGGGGGTACTACATCCCTGAGGTTCCTATCCAAGGCCAGAATAGGCCAGGATTTCTTAAATATGGATTCCACCTCTCGATATTTTGCATGATAAAATTACTGAAAAAAGCCCAATCATGTCTTTTATCAGTGGCTCTGACATTATTTCCCAAACATCATTCTCTTGGTATAGATGTAACTTCCTCCATTATTCTATCCAGACTTGATAGTCCATACCCCTTCTCCAGAAAGTGGTTCTTAATCACTCCAGTCTGTTGGATAAAATCAGCATCACTAGTGCAATTCTTCTTTACTCGCATCAATCGACCTTTTGGAATGTTCTTCAGCCATACCGGATGGTGACCACTCTGAATAGCTAAATAGCTATTCCAGCCGGTTGGCTTGAAGAACACCTTAGTAGTTAACCTATTATCCTTCAACATTACTGTGAGGTCTAGGTAATCTATTTGTTCTCTGCTCCACCGTGATTCCAACTTGATGTTGTTATTATTATTATTATTATTATTATTATTATTCAATTCACTTATAAACTCTGTTAATGTATTCTCAATAGGTCATCTATAAATCTTTTATAGAATACCAGCTCCTCTTTGCGTCTGGAATGGGTGGTTTTATCCTCCCACTCACTCATGAAGAGATTGGCGAGGCCGGGCGCAAACTTAGTGCCCATTGCCACGCCTCTCTTCTGAGTTTAAAATTTGCCCCCATACCAAAAATAATTGTGTGTGAGGCAAAAATCTAACATCATCCCTAGATATTTTTTCTGTGTGTTTGGAAGATCATATCTCTTACTAAAGGCCCGGTTGAGTGCTAATAAGGCATCTTCATGTTGTAAGATGGTGTATAGTGACGATACGTCAGCTTTCACCGAAAATGCATCTTGTTGATCAGCTAACTCCACTGTGGCTAATTGATTGATGAAATCCTTAGTACCTTTGAGGTAAGCTGTAGTGGTGATGGCACTATCCTGTAAAAATCTGTCCAGATATTCGGCTACCCTAGCAGATACTGAACCAATACTGTTCACAATAGGTCTGCCAGGGGGACACGCTGTGTACCTTAGGCAACGTATAGATAGTAGGTATCCTGTTGAAGCTGGGACACAAATATTTCCTCTCTTTTTTTATTCAAGACACGTGTCTGATAACCATACTCCGCAAGCTGATTCAAGTCTTTCCGATAAATAGTGGTCGGGTCCCCTTTCAGTTCTCCATATGTATCTGAGTCATTCAACATATCCATAAGTTGTGAATGATAAAAGGTCTTATCAAGAATGACTACACCGCCTCCTTTATCGGCCGGTCGTATTATAATATTCTTTTTATTCCCCAAGGCCTTAATCCCTTCTTCAATGTATCGGGGATTCAGATTTTTTTTAGGGATTATTTTTTCCAAGTTTCTCAATACCAATCTTTTAAATGTTTCAACATGATGGTTGGACGATAATGGGGCTTGAAGAATGACTTATTTTGTAGTCCACTATCTACCCCCACCTGGACTTCAGTCTTGTTTCCAACCACACAAATATTTAGACCTAGAAAATATTTTTTCATATTGTTTTTCTCACATACTTGTGTATGTCCACATACACCCCAAACTTACTAATTGGCCTCTTCATGGCACATTTGAGACCGGCCTTTAATATGTTGGCTTCTTTTATTGACAGATCTACTTTGGCCAAATTGTATATCCCTTCTAATCCACATCCCTTCTCCTTTTTTTGCTGAATACACCTACCCGCTCTGCATCCTCTCCTCCCCTTATGTTCTCCTGATGCGGGGGATTTGGGTCCATTCCAAGTTGGTGGATTCCACCACTGTTGCTCTACTGGGGCGTGTTGGGGTCGGACCAAATACTCCCTCCCCATGTTCCTTCCTCTTGGTCTCCTGCCTCTGCCCCTCCCTCTTCTTAAAAAAGACCTTTCGGTTCTGGGGAACTGATGATACTCATACTGAGCTATAGGTTTGTATCTATTTCTGACAAAAGCAAAAAACAAAAAAGGCTCCAAGCTCAACCTGCGGACCAGTCTGCCACCAAGCCAAATTTACCTGTCTAACAGTCCAGCGTTTAAAAGACAGGGGATTGGTTACACACATTTGCAAGTGTATGTGTAAGCTGCAGGCCACGACAAGGCTCCCTGTATACTGCAGACCTAACTCTGTATAAGAGGCTTCACAGTGGAAGCACACAAACAATTGAATGGATAGATGAAGGACAGGTGACTGGAGGAGCCCAACCCTCCTTAAAGGTACATGACCAGACACCCAGCCGTGGCCCCATGGCGGCTGCGGCGCTGGTATGGTACCAAAATAGTGACTACACAACAAACAAGGTCACTGTCCCCCATCTATAACTGGCCACTACAGCAAGGAGCTCTCTGGAAAGGCGGATACAGACAAAAAGCAAAAAACAAAAAAGGTTCCAAGCTCAACCTGCGGACCAGTCTGCCACCAAGCCAAATTTACCTGTCTAACAGTCCAGCGTTTAAAAGACAGGGGATTGGTTACACACATTTGCAAGTGTATGTGTAAGCTGCAGGCCACGACAAGGCTCC
>BLSH010347350.1:273660-300043 GCA_018402905.1 Glandirana rugosa
AAGTTGTATAGGTATTCAACACTTACTATTTTCTAGAATAGTTCTTACTGATGTGGCGGAGGAAATAGCCGGCCAGCATAATATTATAAGAAAAATAAGAGGTCATGGAATTAGGGAAGAAGTTACATACCCCCTAAGTCTAAAAAAAAATCCCCAATAAAAAAGGTTCAGAGAGTTATGGTTAGAAAATTTACAAAGTTGTACTACCAACCTGCCATTACCCCCAACTTCTAAAAGGCAATCTTCAACCCCCATTACCGTCCAACCATCATGTTGAAAAATATAAAAGATTGGTATTGAGAGACTTGGAAAAAATAACCCCTAAAAAAAATCTGAATCCCCCATACATTGAAGAAGGGATTAAGGCCCTGGGGGAAAATCTTCAACCCCCATTACCGTCCAACCATCATGTTGAAACATTTAAAAGATTGGTATTGAGAGACTTGGAAAAAATAACCCCTAAAAAAAAATCTGAATCCCCCATACATTGAAGAAGGGATTAAGGTACTGGAGAATAAAAAGAATATTATAATACGACCGGCCGATAAAGGAGGCGGTGTAGTCATTCTTGATAAGATCTTTTATCATTCACAACTTATGGATATGTTGAATGACTCAGATACATATGGAGAACTGAAAGGGGACCCGACCCCTATTTATCGGAAAGACTTGAATCAGCTTGCAGAGTATGGTTATCAGACACGTGTCTTGAATAAAGAAAGAGAGGAAATATTTGTGTCCCAGCTTCAACAGGATACCTACTATCTATACGTTGCCTAAGGTACACAGCGTGTCCCCCTGGCAGACCTATTGTGAACAGTATTGGTTCAGTATCTGCTAGGGTAGGCGAATATCTGGACAGATTTTTACAGGATAGTGCCATCACCACTACAGCTCAAAGGTACTAAGGATTTCATCAATCAATTAGCCACAGTGGAGTTAGCTGATTAACAAGATGTATTTTTGGTGAAAGCTGACGTATTGTCACTATACACCATCTTACAACATGAAGATGCCTTATTAGCACTCAACCGGGCCTTTAGTAAGAGAGATGATCTTCCGAACACACAGAAAAAATACCCAGGGATGATGTTAGATTTTTGCCTCACACACAATTATGTTTGGTATTGGAGCAAATTTTACACTCAGAAGAGAGGCGTGGCAATGGGCGCTAAGTTTGCGCCCAGCCTCGCCAATCACTTCATGAGTGGGTGGGAGGATAAAACCACCCATTCCAGACACAAAGAGGAGCTGGTATTCTATAAAAGATTTATAGATGACCTATTTTTTACTAAGGTGTATTTCAAGCCAACCGGCTGGAATAGCTATTTAGCTATTCAGAGTGGTCACCATCCGGTATGGCTGAAGAACATTCCAAAAGGTCGATTGATGCGAGTAAAGAAGAATTGCACTAGTGATGCTGATTTTATCCAACAGGCCGGAATGATTAAGAACCATTTTCTGGAGAAGGGGTATAGACTATCAAGTCTGGACAGAATAATGGAGGAAGTGGCATCTATACCAAGAGAATGATGTTTGGGAAATAATGTCAGAGCCATTGATAAAAAACATGATTGGGCTTTCTTCAGTAATTATCATGCACAATATCGAGAGGTAGAATCCATATTTAAGAAATACCGGCCTATTCTGGCTTTGGATAGGAACCTCAGTCATGTAGTACCCCCTGATCCAGTATTTGTCTATAGGAAGGCCCCGTCTTTTGCAGATAGATTGGTAAAAAAAATAATAGACCCTCCAATGAAACCACAAATGTCTTGGGATAGAAAAGGCTTCTTTGCCTGTTGGAGGTGCATAACATGTAGGCAGTTCCATACGCATTTACGTAACTTCACTCAATTTACTTCCACAGCTAATGGTAGGGAGTTCCCCATTAAAGATTTAATTACTTGTAGCTTGACATATATTGTTTATGCGTCACAATGTCTTTGTGACCTCATTTATATTGGTGGAACAAAAAGAACATTGAGCAAAAGGATATCAGAACACATCAGTAATATTAAAATTGGTTCCCGGGTGAAGGATTTGTACAGCCGTCACTCACACACTAGCCGCGTTGTCACACCTTGACGCGTTTCGTCATCACTTCGTCAGGGGGATTGGCCACCCGGGGCGGCTGAACACTTTTATAGGTCCACAACGTTCGGGTGTTTAACCCTTACATTACATCCTCAATGGATTTACAAGGACCATCGTGTGTCATTACACTTCTGCCAGAAACATAACAGAGACCCCTCTGGTTTGAAGTTTTGGGGCATTGAAAAACTAGCTCCAAACTGGAGGGGAGCAAATAAAGTTAGGGAGATATCCAGGCGCGAGACGAAGTGGATTTACTCGGCAGACACACTTCAACCTCATGGCATGAATATCGAACTTGACATAAATTGTTTCATCAACGATCTATAGGTCAAATTTGGCTTAAGCAAATGGGGTCCAGTTTGGTGGTTAACATCTACCATGGGAGTTTATTTGACCCAACTCCACTTTAATGGTATTATGTGTCTGAATTGGGAATTTTGAGTAGCTCATTTAGTGATTTGTATAAATCGATGCACATATTTTGATTTTATGCAATTGTTTTTTTATAGTTTTTTATGATTTTTATGAATATATTGACAATAGAGAGAAATAGCAACCGCAATGTGGTTGTCATTGCAAAGGTTGATGACATTGTAAGGATGTTATCAGTTGTTGACTCATTCATTTGTAACACCGATAACGGGTGAAGTGGTTTTAGTAGATTTATGTGAATGGCCATTACATACATTGATACAATATTAGCCAGTATGACCAGGTTAACTGTGCCATACTGAGGGGTTGAACAGTATATTTATTAACTATGATGTCCCCTGGTCAGATGTAGCGTTATCGGTAGGTGACAGGATACCGCTTAGCCATACACATTACCATCTGAACGAGGTTAGGACCGCACGTAGTAAACAACACTAATTGGCGCGCACGAGCCGACAACTGACAGATTCTCTTGAGCGCCTTAGGAGCTTATGTATAGGTCGCACAATATTAATGAATGTAAGGGTTAAACACCTGAATAATGTGGACCTATAAAAGGGTTCAGCCGTGCGGGGTGGCCATGCCCCCTGACTAAGTGATGACGAAACGCGTCAGTGCATGACCACGCGGCTAGTGTGTGAGTGACGGCTGTACGAATCCTTCACCCAGGAACCCCACCAGTGATGTGACCTTGCGGGCGGTGAGAAGGAGGAGTTAACGCTGTCCTAATATATTATGCAGGAGATTGTTTTATGCTGGATTTTATTTATTATCTTGTGAGTGCCTACCCCAGAGGGGGGTTCTATTATATGTGTGATCTCAATGAAGTGTTTTAAGGTTAATGCCCTATGTGAGCTCAATTTATTGAAGGACATTTACAGGGGGTGTGCAGAGGACCCCTTGATGTGAGTCATGTGACGTGGAGCTGTACTGAATCAGGGAGCCACGTGATCTTTTGATTTTGGGCTGTGCTTAGACTGACATCTGGTGAGTCTCTCCATATAGGGGGAAACCCCAACTTCACGCGGTGTGGTGGAGGTTTGACTAATCTGAAGATCTTACAAATGAAAGAACATCTTTTATGAATCATTGTATGGACTGTTTCACACTCTGGTTGGGACTGATTGATTAGCCCTTCCAGCTCTGTGCTTTGAGGCCTGTTTCACTTTTTAGTGATTCAATTAGCGCTGTTATTTATATTATAGTATAACAATTGTGCACTGTAATATTTGTTAAATTTTTTATGCTTGACTTTAATAGCAGCAGCTGAGGCCGTTTGCAGGTGCACTAGGAACACCAGCACTCACTGTTTAGGAGTTAGTTTGGTCTGGTATACCAATAGCGCTTATTTTTTCATTAACCCTAGTTGGGGTGAGTGATTTTCTCTTATACGAATTCAGAACATCACAGCACCTTATATTAGGGTCCCCATGAGAGGCCCCCATACATCACAGCAAATTAAATAAGGGTCCCCATCAGAGTCCCCATACATCACAGCACATTAAATCAGGGCTCCCATGAGAGTCCCCCATACATTGCAGAAAATTAAATCAGGGTCCCCTTGAGAGTCCCCCATAAATCACAGCACATTAAATCAGGGCCCCCATGAGAGTCCCCCATATATCACATCACATCACATTAAATCAGGGCCCCCATGAGAGTCCCCCATACATCACAGCAAATTAAATCAGGGTCCCCATGAGAACCCCCCATACATCACAGCACATTAAATAAGGGTCCCCATCAGAGTCCCCCGTACATCACAGCACATTAAATCAGGGCCCCCATGACAGTCCCCCATATATTAAAGCAAATTAAATCAGAGTCCCCCATACATCACAGCACATTAAATAAGGGCCCCATGAGAGTCCCCCATACATCACCGCAAATTAAATCAGGGTCCCCATGGGAGTCCCCCATACATCACAGCACATTAAATAAGGGTCCCCATCAGAGTCCCCCATACATCACAGCACATTAAATCAGGGCCCCTATGAGAGTCCCCCATACATTACAGAAAATTAAATCAGGGTCCCCATGAGAGTCCCCCTTACATCACAGCACATTAAATCAGGGTCCCCGTGAGAGTCCCCCATACATCACAGCACATTAAAATAGAGGCCCCATGAGAGTCTCCCATACATCATTGCAAATTAAATCAGGGTCCCTGTGAGAGTCCCCCATACATCACAGCACATTGAATCAGGGTCCCCATGAGAGTCCCCCATACATTACACTGTGATGTATGGGGAACTTTCATGGGGAACCTGAAATAAGGGGCTGTGATGTATGGGGGACTCTCATGGGAACCCTGAGTCAGGGTCCCCATGAGAGTCCCCCATACATCACAGCCCTGAGCCCCCTTATATCAGGGTCCCCATGAGAATCCCCCATACATCAAAGTCCCAACTTAAAAGCCAGTGGCAGCTGCTGGAAAAAAAGAGCACCATTCCAGGCAGGGCCACAGAGGGGGACATGGAACAGGCAGGGAGCTTCAATAAGAACTGCTGCTCTTAATTATCAATCACTTTGGTATACATAACAGATAACGGTACCTGGCGGCTTCAGGCCTTCACTTTCAGTTCAGGGCAGGCAGGCAGGCTTGTGGTGGCAGTGGGGTGGTCTGGTCGGCTCTCGGGCGGCTGACTGCAGCTCTAGGCTGATCTGAGGAGGAGGAGACGGTATGTATGTGCCAATACACACACTGAGATATATTTGTACAGTTCAACTTAATTACAAATTACAAAAAATGCAGCACTAGGGTCATCAGTTCAAATACGTGCATGGCGTTTGCATGTTCTCCCCGTTTTGTTCGGATTTACTCCGGTTTCCTCCCACACTCCAAGACATGTTGCTAGGCTAATTTGCTCCTGTCTAAATGGGCCCTAATATATGTATGTATGTAAGATATAGGCCTTAGATTGTAAGCTCCTTTAGGGAAGAGACTAGGGTTGCCACATCATCCCTTTAATCCAGAACACATTAATTACACAAGTTCTGTGGCTGATTAAGGTGATAATTAAACCCACTTGGTGCCTTATCTGCAGTAAAGAGGAAGTAAACCCAGATTGGGTTTACTTCCCCTATATTCTCCTGCAAAGTAGATGCATAATGGGCTACTATGCATCGCATAGTAGCCCATTATATGCCACTTACCTGCAAACGAAGCCTGCGATGCCTCCTGTGCTGGCGGCATCCATCTTCTGCCCCTCTTCCTTCCGGGGCCGCGATCTCCGGCTCTGTGACTAGCCGGAGTCGCGTGACGTCACTCCCGTGCATGCGCATGGGAGCCACCAGTCACGGCACGATCACAGTGAAGAAACGGAGGCCGTTTATTCACTGCGCATGTGCCGATATGATGTCGGCACAAATAGTACACTGCATATCTCCTGAACCATGCAGGTTTGGGAGGTATGCAGAGCACCTACAGGTAATTCTTATTATAAGCTTACCTGTAGGTTAAAGTGTCCTGAGTTGACAACCACTTTAACCACTTTCCGACCACGCGCAGTATATTTACTGCGACAATGTAGCGCTGTCTCGTGAATTGCCATAAATAGGCGGCGATTCACGGACGCGCGGCTAGGGCGCAAGATCGTGCCGTTGCCGGTGCGCTCTCGTGCCCGCCGCACTCCGGAGGCTCGGGTGGACCTGATGTCCGCCGGCGAGCCGCGATGACCTGCCAGAGGGAAAGAACGGGGAACCGCGGAAGTAAACACGGCGGTTCCCCGCTCTGTCAGGCGGCATGTAAGAGATCTACTGATCCCTGTCACTGGGATCAGTTAGATCTCTGGTGCCCCTGGCAGCCCAGCCGCCTCACAGTTATAACACACCTAGGGAACACAGTTAACCCCTAGATTTCCCCTTTGCAGATTAACCCCTTCACTGCCAATGACATTTACACAGTAATCAGTGGATATTTACATTTCTGATTGCTGTATAAATGTCATTGGTCCCAAAAAAGTGTCAAAAATCTCCGACATGTCCGCTGCAATATCACAGTCCCGATAAAAATTGCAGATCGCCGCCATTACTGAAAAAAAAAAATGTAAAAACGCCAGAAATTAATTCTCATGGTTTGTAAACGCGACAACTTTTGCGCAAACCAATCAATATACGCCGATTTCGATTTTTTTTTTTTTTTTTACCAAAAATATGAGGAAGAATATTAAATCGGCCAAAACCGATGAATAAATTTGTTTTTTTTATATTTTCTTTTGGATTTGTATTTTAGCAAAAAGTAAGAAATATAGATTTTTTTGCAATATTGGCGCTCTTTCTTTGTTTATAGCGGTGATCAGAAATGACGCAGAGGTGACCAAATACCACCAAAAGAAAGCTCTATTTGTGGGGGATAAAATGACGCAAATTTTGTTTGGGTACAACATCTCATGGCCGCGCAATTGTCCGTTAAAGCGACGATGTGCCGAATCACAAAAAGTGCTCTGGCCCTACAGCGGGAAATCCTTCTGGGGGTGAAGTGGTTAAATTGGCCTCAGAACAACCCGTGCAATTCCTATGTGTCCTGGCTTAAAGGGATGATGTGGCAACCCTAGAAGAGACTGATGTGAATAAATAGTATCAAATTCATCATAGGGCATCTACTGGAACGTCTACTATGACGAAACGCGTAGAGTGGGGCCGTGCGCCACACGTCATTTCCGGTCATACCCTCAGATTGTTTGAGCTCGGAACGGTGGAACCGCTGCTACCGACGGGTCTGGTAAGTGGTGGAGATGATGGGACAATGGCGGAGGGGCACCTCTCCTGCCCTAGATAAAAGTGATTTTGCGGCGAATCTGCCACTAAGACCACTTTTATCTTACGGAGAATCGCTGGCTGAAGAAAAAAAATACCGGGGTTATGGTAGCTATCTGCTACGGTATACAACGGCAATGTGACCACCGCCAGGTGACATCGTTGGTCCGGAAGTGGTTAGTACACAGTATCAATGTACCTCACCTACACACCAGGCCCTGGGTACACTCACCCCTGCAAGGGTTGCCACCTCATCCCTTTAAAAACCAACACATATTAATTACACAGGTTCTGTGGCTGATTAAGTTGCTAAAGGGATGAGGTGGCAACCCTAAGTCCTGGTCTCCTGCCACTTCTACATAGCAAAACACTCTGTAGGTCCACCTGCAGGGGGGTGGCACGGTTCATTCCATGACCAGACCCACCTGTCCTGCACTGCTGGGCTGTCCGACTCCTGGCTTACTGGCCTCTCTTGCCCATCTGGCAGTGGTGGGGCACTGGTCTGGCACTCTCTGCTGCTGCTGGTTGAGTATTGTTTAGCATCGCTATGAAATGGAATCCAGTTAAAATTGTTTGTTTTATTTTTTAAAACATAAGAAAATGAGGGCCTGGTCACACAAGGGCGACTTGCGCTCGGACTTGAGTCACCTCAAGTCGCCCCAAGTCGCTAGACATATCAAATCCCATTGAAATGCATGGGAGCCGTCTTAATGTATGCTACTGAGTCGCTCCGACTTCAAAAAAAGTTTCCTGCAAAACTCCAAGGCGACTTCTATCCGACTTGTGCCCATAGAAGTCAATGGAAGTCGCCTCCAAGTCGGATCCCCATCTTAATGCAAACGACTTTACAGTGAAAAGAATAGAATTTTTTTGGGGCAAGCCCCTCCCTCCCTTCTCTGATTGGCCACAGGCAAAGTCGCCTGGCATAAGTCACGCCGAAGTCGCACTGAAATTGTCTAGCAAAGTCGGCTCGCCCCTGTGTGAATGGGCCCTAAGGGAGGTAGGGAATGGAGACGTAGCAGAAACATAAACATCGACATTGGTCCTAAGTGTTTATAATATTGTATATTCCCCTCTGGAGAAATTCCACCTCACTGTCTTTCCTGTTAATCCCACATTAAATTAACCAAGAGCAGGAAATCTCCAATAAAGACAACGACATCAACATAAATTAGATGAAAGATTCTGCATTCTAAAAATAAATAAATAAAAAATGTTGCTTGAAATCTATACTTAACCTCTTCCTGCCAACGTGGCACATAAATGCGGCCTCTCGGCACGTGGGCTTAAATGCCAAGAGGCTGCACATATGTGACCCTATGTAAACACAGTCACCAGCGGGGACTGGAAAGCTCCTGATGCATATTGTGTGCTTTTCGAACATGTGACCACCAATCATAGCGGTCCAAATTCCTGCCCCTCCCTCCCGACATTTAGATCTTTAACCACTTCCTTACTGGGCACTTAAACCCCCCTCCTGCCCAGACCAATTTTCAGGTTTTAGCGCTGTTGCATTTTGAATGACAATTGCGCGGTCGTGCGACGTTGTACCCAAATAAAATTGATGTCCTTTTTTCCCCACAAATAGAGCTTTCTTTTGGTGGTATTTGATCACCTCTGCAGTTTTTATTTTTTGCGCTATAGACAAAAACAAGAGCGACAATTTTGAAAAAAGAACAATATTTTTTACTTTTTGCTCTAATAAATATCCAAAAATAAAAAATAAAAAAAAAATATTCATTGGGTTTGGCCGATTTATATTCTTCTACATATTTTTGGTAAAAAAATCGCAATCTGCGTTTATTGATTGGTTTGCGGAAAAGTTATCGCGTCTACAAACTATGGGAATTGATTTATGGCGTTTTTATTATTATTTTTTTTTTACTAGTAATGGCGGCGATCTGCGATTTTTATCGGGACTGCGATATTGCAGCGGACATGTCGGACATTTTTGACACATTTTTGGGACCAATGACATTTATACAGCGATCAGAAATGTAAATGTCCACTGATTACTGTATAAATGTCATTGGCAGTGAAGGGGCTAACCTGCAGGGGGCAGTGAAGGGGTTAACAATGTTCCCTGGGTGTGTTCTAACGGTGGGGGGGATGGGTTGGCTGGGACATAACAGATCTAACTGATCCCAGTGACAGGGATCAGAAGATCTGCTCGTCCCCCTCTCACAGAACGGGGAACCGCCGTGTTTACATTGGCGGTTCCCCGTTCTACAGCTTTGCAGGCGATCGCGGGTCAGGAGCGGACATCGAGTCCGCCCGACCCACGGGCACGCCCATGCAGCGTGTGAGTGCGCGCAGGGGGCGTGTAAAGGGGCGGACGTCCACCCGGAGATTCAGATCCGCGCTGTAGACGTCTTTCGTCTATAGCGCGGATCTCTAGAGGTTAAAGGGTCAGGAGATGGCAGCAGGAAGGGGTTAAAATGATTTAGGCACTAGATACCTTTGTTAGGTGAATGCCACTTAAAGTGGTAGTAAACCCTCCTATCATTTTCAGCCAAGGAAGCTGCCACCTTGGCCTCTGTTTATTCTACAACTGCCATGATGCTGCACATGTGATCAGCTATGACACCAGCCATTGGATGGTTTGACAGTTTGGTTTAGAGTACAACCAATGGGAGTGTTACATTTCCGGCACGTGCCGGAAATGTGACTGGTTTTTAACCTGTTAAATGCATGGGTTTACTACCGCTTAAAGGTATTACAGATAGTTTTAAAGCTATGCTGCAAAATCTTGCCCATTATACTTAATCTATAAACGCCTTGCTTGGCCCCTGGGACCTACTAGATTAGACATTAAAGAGTTGACAAAGCTTGAAAAGGAAGTTAAAGAGCATTAATTTCCTACCTAAACCTACTGTACCTTTTTGACAAGTCTATAAAAGTCCATTACAAAGGAAAAATTAATAAATTCTGGGTCCCACCTTGAAAAATAAGTCTGCAGTATTCAGGCATAGGTATTATTAAGCTCTCTGACCTTGTGCAAAATCTACATATGTAGCAATTAGCTAATAATAATAGTAAAAGGTAATTGGAGATTACAATAAAAAGGCACCAAACTGCAAATAACCACCACTGAACAAAAACAGGGGGTTGGATGGGAGCCAACCCAGAAAAGAGGCCATCAAAGGGGTATTATAAAAATATTAAGAACTTTATTGAATAATTAATTACAAAAACTTGGATTACCAACACCCAATCTAGTTAAGAAACTGGAAGTAATTGTGTTGGAGCATGAAGTCCAAGAGCTCCACTAGGAACTCATTATGGGCACCTAATTCTGGGTACTTCTGTTACAAAAAATGTTGAGTCGCCCTGGTGCCCCACTCGTGGGGAATCAAAGTATACAGTGATTCCACATCGATTCCCACGAGCAGGGCCACCTCAGAGAATGAGAGGCCCCTCAGCTGTTGAAGGACATCCCGAGTGTCCTGTACCAATGAAGGCAACTCACACACCAGGTCTTTTATCATGGAATTAACAAATCTGCCCACCCTCTCCAGTGGGACTCTAGTGGCCGACACAATTGGTCTCCCTGGCGGATTCTGGACAGATTTGTAAATCTTGGGAATAATGTAAATAGTGGGCACATTAAAGTCATAGACTTTAAGGAAATTAAGTTCTTTGCGGGTAATCAATTCAGCCTCAAAGGCGAATTCCAACTTATCATTCAACAGGAGAACCAGTTTGGGAAAGGGGTTCCTGTCCAGCTTGGCATAGGTATTGGTCTCCCCAAGTTGTCTGAACACCTCCCTTTCATATTGGGTCTCACTGAGGACAATATTGCCTCCCTTGTCGCTTGGCTTGATAACAATCCCTGGGGCCCGCTCAAGTTCCCATAGTGCTCTCCTCTTCTTAAGGGTTTAGGTTGTCAACACCCCTCCAGTTCCAATTCACTCTGGCTAGGTCTCTCTGTTCCCAAAAGGTTTGGACTACTCTATGTTTAGACAGAGAGGGCATTATATTAGACCTTATTCTTATATCGGCCCGTCTAGCGTGTCCGGAGCAAGGGGGCGTTGTCTCCACTGGTTTGCTTCCCACGCTTTCCTCAAGAAGGGAAAACACAGGCTAATAATTAACTTCCATGCCCATAATATGACTCAGAGTTAATAGCCTGCCAAAAAATATGAGACTATATCTATGATTGCTACATAGGCTACTCTGTATTGACTCCACTATATTAGCTTCTATTCTTGGCCTGGTTCTACTGGGTCCACCCTGCACTGAAGTTATGTCTCTGTGAATTATATGGGACTACAGCAATTGGGCAACCAGCCCCACCCATTCTCAATCCCACATTTCAAGATCTAATTTCTGCACAGCTTTGTAGACTATGGCGTGTCTATGCTTGAGACAACATTGTCTTATTTTAACTAGAATTGGTGTTGGTAATCCAAGTTTTTGTAATTAATTATTCAATAAAGTACTTAATATTTTTATGATACTCCTTTGATGGCCTCTTTTCTGGGTTGGCTCCCATCCAACCCCCTGTTTTTGTTCATGTTGAGCTAATAGCCTAGGGGTCTCTGCACTGAACTCCACACGGAGAGTGCTTTAATTAATGGCTATACTTTGGTGAACTCCTCAGCCCTTTGTGTGTACAGAAGTTTCCTAAATGTAGGTTGCTAGCAGCTACCTGGTTTATTAAAAAAATAACCACCACTGGTTACTAAAGCCTCGTACACACAATGCGACGGTCCTACGACCGAACGGCCCAAATCGTATGTTGGCTGTTGTATCTCGCATACTGACATGCACTAAGCGATCGTACGACCAAGCTTAGCGTAGTGACGTGCTACGAGCGTATAAAGAGGAAGTTCAGGTGAATGTGATTTGTGAATTAGGAACGTAGGTTTCCCAGAACGGAGACTTCCGGGCGTTCCTGACTTCTGAGCATGCGTGTTTTGTACATACAACTTGTTGGACCAACTTCTCTGTACACATGGTACAACGGTCGTACGACCGCTTGTTGTACAAACAAAGCTTTCTAGTCTGCTCATCCAACTTCTGTTGTACGACCGTTGCACGTCGGCTGTTGTAATCGTGCGTACTAGCGGTCAGATGAGCGTACAACAAACGAGCGTACGAGTGCCTTATTTCTGGTTCCGGATCGGCGCGGCTGCGCTTTTGAATCCTGGAACTGGCTTCAGCACGTGATCGCAGTGTGCTCTGCTATGGAGGAAAGCACGGAAAAGGGGGCAAGCAAAGGCACCAGCAAGGTGCCTGTTTACCATGCTTTTGCTCCTTTGGGTTATCACTCCTCCCTCCCCCCTCATCTACCTACCTACCTGGGAGTTCTCCTAGCACTTGGGTGGCAGCACAATGGCTGTTGAGGGATTTCAGGCTTGCATCTCTCCCCAGCATAGGGGACTCCTCTTACGTTTGGATGCGGTGGTGGGGCTTGCATGGGCACAGGCAGGGCCGGCTATACCACTAGGCGGAGTAGACGGCCACCTAGGGCGCCCAGCTGCTGTTGATCCGTCACTGCTCTTCATTGATCACTTATGTCACTGGAGGGCCGGGGCTAGCAGCACACAAGGGCGGTAAAATGAGGTGGGTCCAGAGGCACAGGTGCAGGCCTGTGGACCACGGGTAAAGCAATAGGTAGAAAGGCGCTGCAAAAATCTCCGCCACCTCCATCGTATACATGGACAGGGCAAAGGGGGTGGAGTCAGGGGCGCAACCAAAAGGGAAAGGCAAAATTAGGTTTCGCCTAAGGGTGTCAAAAATCCTTGCACCAGCCCTGGGCACAGGGAAGTAGTAGGCCTTTCCTAGTGCACCTGGGTGTTTGTTGAATTATGCCGGCTGTGTCAGCAGCATTTAGGCATGTTTTTTTTTTTTCTCTATTTTCTCTTCCTTCTGTTTGTCCAGGCTAAGAGCCCGGCTCAACCAGTAAAGAAAAGATGCCCATTTTGCAAAGAAAAATTGAGCGAATCCTTGACAAAGACTCTTTGTGCGGATTGTATTTCAAATGTTGTCAAAGAGAAGTCTCCATCCATTTCTGGCAATCTAGGCAGGATGAGTTCCGGGCTGCTTTTCAAGCTTTTAGGTCAAATTTAACAGAAGAGCCGAGATCCTCGGGGGAACCCAGGGCGCAACAGTCGCTATTAGACCCTCAGGAAGCTTCCTTGGCCTCTTCAGTACAGAGAGGAGGTCTGGTCTCCCAGGACACCTCTCAGGAAGCCGGTTCCCCCGCCCAGGAGGGAACAGATTCTGAGAAAGAGCTCACTTTGCATGACCGCATGTACGCAGGTCTAGGAGACTCTAAAGCAGCAGTGGCTGGTGTATGAGGGATGCTTGGGCGCCGCCTCCCCGCTGGATAAAAAAGAAAAAAAAAGTCAGCCCGGCCCTCCTACAGTTGGCACCTGAACGTTGACTTCCTTTTTTTTTTTCGGCTCCTTGGCTGTCACCTGACAGCCGAGTACTGAGCCGATTGGTCAGCCATTAAAGTCTATGTGTGTTGCCGGGGGGGGGGGGTCTTTGTGGCGGCGGAAGTGACTCCCGCTCCACAGAGGCCCTGACCGCCCGACGAAGGGGGACACAGCCGCTCTCCGTATCCCGAATCTAAGACTCTCAGCCCACTTCTCCGCATGCCGAACTCTGCAACAATCCTGCCTATTAGATGGGGTAAGTGCGGAATTTGTCCCAACTTCGGTGGGGGGGGGGGTTATCTGCAAAACTGCCCCCACCTGTGTTATTGGCTGCAAAACTGCCCCCACCTGTGTCACTGGCTGCAAAACTGCCCCACCTGTTTCACTGGCTGCAAAACTGCCCCCACCTGTGTCAGGGGTTTCACGTGCAGGTCCTATCGGACAATGCCACTGCAGGAGCCTAAATGAACAGGCAACATGAACAGGCAAGGAGGCACCAGGAGCAGATCTATTCAGTGCCTAGCAGTAAATATTCTAGGATGGGCAGAGCGCCATAGTCTATCCTTGTCCACAGTTAATCTAAAAGTGTCAATAAACAGGATGGCAGATTTCCTCAGCAGGAACCAAGTGTACGAAGCGGAGTGGCGATTGAACCCGAAAATATTCCAGATGAACATCAAGAAGTGGGGTCAGCCAAAGGTAGACCATTTTGCTACCTAGGAAAATGCACAGGTGCCTCTTTTCTTCTCCCTGAACAGAACCGAGGCATCCCTAGAGTAAGACGCTCTGGCACACAGTTGGGAGTTTCACCTCTGTTATGCCTTCCCTCCTTTTCAGCTTATACCTCAGGTCATAAGGAAGACCCAAAAGGAGAAGACAACGGTAATCCTCATCACTCCATTTTGGCCCAAGAGAGCTTGGTTTTCAGCCCTTCTCCAAATGCAACTGAAACCATTTTTGGCACCTTCCGTTGTGACAGGACCTGCTAATGCAGGACCCTCTGTTCCACAAGGAGATAGCAAAACTAAGACTCACAGCTTAGCTTCTGAAGAGCAGCTCTTGAAGGGAAAGGGATTTTCGGATAGGTTGGTGGCTACCCTCCTGGTGTCCTGGTGCAGTAAAACTGTCAGGGCTGTAAGAAATATTGCGTCTGTTCTGGAATTCTTGCAAGAAGGAGCGGATAAGGGCCTAGCGGTCAGTACCCTCAATGTCCAGGTTTTCTCATTGGGAGTATTTTTGGAGAAAACTATCTCAACAGAACCATTAGTTGTTAGATTCTTCAAAGCCCTTACCCGGTCCAGACCGGTAGTGATCAAAGGCTGTCCAAAGTGAGACTTATCTGTTGTTCTTCAGGCCCTGACCAGAGAACCCTTTGAAACCATGGATTCAGCTTCTTTGTAAACAAATTACTTTAAAAACAGTCTTTTTAGTTCCTATAACCACAGTTTGAAGAATTAGTGAGCTTCTGCAGACTGCTCCTGCCTACAAGCCTCCTTACACTGATGGACAGTAGGACAAAGAATGATCCCTTGCACTGATGGTTAATGGGAGGAAGAATGCCACTTTACATTCGTGGTCAGCAGGAAGAAGAATTTTCCCTTATGTTGGTGTTCAGTAGGAGGAAGCGTTCTCTCTTGCATTGGTTTTCAGTGGGTAGAAGAATATTCCCTTACATTGGTAGTCAGTAGATAGAAGAAGACTTAGGTTGGTGGTTAGTAGGAGGAAGAATGCTCCCTTACGTTGCAGGCCAATAGGAGGAAGAATTTTCTCTTATGTTGGTGGCCAGTTGGGGGGAAGAGTTCTCTCTTGCATTGGGGGTCAGTAGGAGGAAGAATGCTCCCTTACATTGCTGGTCACTAGGAGGAAGAATTTCCCCTTATATTAGTGTTCAGTAGGTGAAGAATGTTTCCTTATGTTGGTGGTCAGTAGGAGGAAGAAGTCTTCCTTAAGTTGTTGGTCAGTAGAAGGAAGAATGCTTCCTTAAGTTGGAGGTCAGTAGGAGAGAGAATGCTCCCTTACATTGATGCACAATAGGCGGAAGAATTTCCCCTACATTGGAGGTCAGACGGTAGAAGAATGCTCCCTTAAGTTGGTGGTCAGTAGAAAGAAGAATTTTCCCTTATGTTAGTGTTCAGTAGGTGAAAAATGTTCCTTTATGTTGGTGGTCAGTAGAAGGAAAAATGCTTCCTTAAGTTGGTGGTCAGTAGGAGGGAGAATGCTCCCTTACATTGGTGCACAATAGGCAGAAGAATTCTCTCCTATGTTGGAGGTCAGAAGATAGAAGAATGCTCCCTTACATTGGTGGTCAGTAGGAGGAAGAATTTTCCCCTACGTTGGTGGTCAGAAGATAGAAGGTTTCTTTATGTGGGTGGTCAGTAGGAGGAAGAATGCTCCCTTACGTTGGTGGTCAATAGATAGAAGAAGGCTTCCTTAAGTGGGTGGTCAGTAGGAGGAAGAATGCTCCCTTACATTGGAGGTCAGAAAATTGAAGAATGCTCCTTTACGTCAAAAAAGAGGAAAGGGGCATGTAGGATGAGTATTACATGGAGTAATACAAAAAGTGCATTAGGAAACAATTATAATGTTAACGTGACACCAAACTATATCCTTAATCTCTAGAAGTAATCCATACACATCCACTACTGAATAACCCTGCAATCTATTTTTTATGAACTGGTTTATTACTGTCCTTTTCTTCCTCCTTGTAATGTCCTCCACAAGCTTCTGAATCTCTCCTTTTCCTCCTCATTTCCGCTTGTTTAGAATGAGCAGTGCATGTTAGCTGCAGTCATATGCACTGCTCTATGAACACTGCTCATCCCATAGTCAATAGTCTCAGGAGTGAGCAAGAGATGGTGGCTTTGTTCCTACATGCAATGTGACCATGGCACCACAAACATAGCCACCTGCTAAGAGGAGGTCAGACCACAGCAGCAAAAAAACAAAAAAATGGAATATAGAAATTTAGAGGAGGCTGAGAGCAACAGAAGGGCCTTTTTTGAGTTAAAGTGGTTGTAAAGGCAGGAGGCTTTTTTTTCATCTTAATGCATTCTATACATTAAGATAAAAAGCCTTCTGTGTGCAGCAGACGCCCCAACACCCTCTAATGCTTACCTGAGCCCCATCTCTATCCAGCGATGTGCACGAGTGCCTCAGCCGTCCGTGACTCTCCCTCCTGATTGGCTGAGACAAAGCAGTGGCACCAATGGCTCCCGCTGTTGTCAGTTAGCCAATCAGGAGAGAGGGGGCGGGGCTGAACTGAGCTCCATGTCTGAATGGACACAAGGAGCTTCGGCTCGGGTGCCTCCATAGCTAGCTGCTGGCTGTGGGGGCACTTGACAGAAGGGAGGGGCCAAGAGAGCCGAAGAGGGACACAAGAAGGGGAGGATCCAGGCTGCTCTGTGCAAAACCATTACACAGAGCAGGTAAGTATAAAATGTTTAGCATTTTTATATTAAAGAAAACGAGACTTTACAATCACTTTAAGAATACATGCTGGAATATATATTTTTTAAAACATTGTTTAGTGTCACTATAATGATGTATTAATCACCTGACCTCTGGAAGGGTTTATACCCCTTTCATGACCAGGGCACTTCTTGCTATTCAGCACTGTGCTAGCTGGTAATTGCTCGGTCATGCAACACTGCACCCAAATTAAATTTATATCATTTTTTTTTATACACAAATAGAGCTTTCTTTTGGTGGTATTTGATTACCACTGTTATTTTTTTATTGTTTGCTATATAAGTGATAAAAGACAGATTTTGAAAAAAAAACAAACAATATTTTCTACTTCCTGTTATTAAACATACCCGAAATTGAATATCTTCATACATTTAGGCAAAAAAAATCTCAATAAGTGTATATTGATTGGTTTGTGTGAAAGTTATAGCTTCTATAAACTGTGGGATATGTATTTAAAAAATTGATTGATGCTGATGTACTGATGGCATGACGGCCTATCTCACTTCTTGAGGCCCAAAAATATATATTTTTTTGTCACAATTTTTTGGAAAAAGAAATTAAATACAATTTGTTTTTTTTTCACAATTATTTTTTTTACATACTTACATACATACCAGTTCAGTACGGCATCATCATATGACTGCTGTGGCGGTGATCAGGGATACTGACTGGTAACAGTATGTAATAAAAATAATAATCATTTTTTATTAAATTTTTTTTAAACTTTTTTTTTTTTTTTTAAGATGTTTTTTTTTTTACATCCTGTCTTCAAGAGTGGTTTAGTGTCCCCACGGGGATTTTTTTTTACACTGTTATTGCTTATAACAGTGATGATCACTGTTATAAGCAATAGTTTTAGCTGTCATAAATGCCTTTCATTCATGGCAGCTTGTAATCTGTAACTGGCTACAGCTAATCACATGGTGCAGGGTGCTGTGATTGACCCAGGTACCACAAATACCCCCGTCCCCCAAAATGACCCCTTCTTGGAGTACAAAGTCAAAGGTATTTAGTAAAAGGCATGGAGAGTTTTTTGAAATTGTAACTTTTTGTCAAAATTTTTTGGAAAATGAAAAAATGAAATACAATTTCTTTTTTTTTTTTCCACAATATAGCTATTTATTTTTTTTACATAATGTCACCGGTGCAGTACGGCCTCATCATATGACTGATGACAATGTTAAGAAATATAAAGAAACAATAATAAATTGCGCTAAAGTCCAAAGTTTCTAGCGCAATCAAGGCTGCGCTAGAAATGAACAAAGGATCCAGAGATGGCACAATCCAAATTATATACAATAAGTCCAACTTGTGCAACAGTATTTCCGTCTTGGATATGTAGGTCCAGGAATATCCACATATATACTTTTCTAGTGACACAACACCCGGTGTGCTGTTAAACAATGTGCATCCACCACCTAATGTAAGGAAGCTTTCACATTGTATTGTATTTATTAGTGGTGATCCAGCGGCACGCCCTATCCGCATGACGACGTCATTTGTGACGAAACGTACGTCGGGAGGTCACGCTGACGTCACCACCGTGTTTGTTTTTACCCCGGGAGACGGGAACCAGCCGGTTTATGCTGATTTTATCTGTTTTTATGTGAGTACCCTTTACCTTCTGCTTAATAAATATACTTGACGGTGCTTCACTATCTAAGCTCTTTTTTCCTGTGGGTGTCACCATCATTGTGCGGTCCGAGCACCTGGGAGCGTTTATATGAACAACAGCTGCATGTGTGACCCTTCCCTTGCTGATGTGCAATGAGTACATAATTGGAAAAGCTTAAGGCATTATCGGGAAAAGCGCGCTCATTCATCATATACCCCTGGCTGGGGAAGAGCCGCCGCTCTGAATACAGCTGGGTCTGGTAAGCCTCCTTACATTAGGTGGTGGATGCACATTGTTTACCAGCGCACCGGTAAATACTGTTGCACAAGTTGGACTTATTGTATATAATTTTGTGCCATCCCTGGATCCTTTCTTCATTTCTAGTGCAGCCTTGATTGCATTATGTAAAGAAATATAAATAATAATCATTTTTTATTACATTTTTAAACATTTTTTTTCCTCTTTTAAGATTTTTTTTTTTTACATCCTGTCATCAGGACTAGTTTAGTGTCCCCATAGGGATTTTTTTTACACTATTATTTCTTATAACAGTGATGATCGCTTTCATCCATGGCAGCTTGTGATTTGTGATTGGCTATAGCTAATCACATGGTGCAGGGTGCTGCGATTGACCCAGGTACCATGTGATAGCTGTGGGCCAATCACAGCATCACAATACAGCCATTCAGGACTGTTTTGTTTACATTGTGATCATGTGATCACCATGACCAATCATAGTGATCACATGATATCGAGATCACATTGTACCAAGTGCTGTGATTCGTTGTGTCCACTGGATAATGTATAGAAGTTATGTAGCCTGGACCTGACTTACCACATCTTTAGGTGTGTGTACATCGGTCACAGGATCTCACCACAATGTGCCTCAGAAGGCGTGGCAGTGTGCATGTGCTCAGCGACATATAAGTACGTCGCTGAGCCTGCAGCTACCTTCCTGCCTCAGCAAATATACTGTGGGTGGGTGGCAAGTGGATCATTAGAAGGAAGAATTCTCCTTACATTAGTGGTCAGTAGAAGGAAGAATGCCCCCTAAATTGGTGGTCAGTAGAAGGAAGAATTCTCCTTACATTGGTGGTCATTAGAAGGGAGAATGCCCCTCAAATTGGTGGTCAGTAGAAGGAAGAATTCTCCTTACATTGGTGGTCATTAGAAGGGAGAATTCTCCTCACATTGTTAGTCAGTAGAAGGAATTATTCTCCTTACATTAGTGGTCAGTAGAAGGAAGAATGCCCCTTAAATTGGTGGTCAGTAGAAGGAAGAATTCGCCTTACATTGGTGGTCAGTAGAAGGAAGAATGCCCCTCAAATTGGTGGTCAGTAGAAGGAAGAATTCTTCTTTAAATTGTTGGTCAGTAGATAGAAGAAGGCTTCCTTACATTGGTGGGCACTGGATAGAAGAATGCCTGCTTACATTTGTGGTCAGTAGAGAGGAAGAAGTCTCCTTACTTTGGTGTTCAGTTAAAGGAAGAATGCTCCCTTATGTTGGTGGTCAGTAGAAAGAAGAATTCTCCTTACATTGGTGGTCAGTAGAAGGAAGAATTCTCCCTTATATTGGTGGTCAGTAGAAGGAAGAATTCTCCTTATGTTGGTGGTCAGTAGAAGGAAGAATGATCCCTTATATTGGTGGTCAGTAGAAAGAAGAATGCTCCTTAAATTGATGGTCAGTAGAAGGAAGAATTCTCCTTATGTTGGTGGTCAGTAGAAGGAAGAATTCTCCTTATGTTGGTGGTCAGTAGAAGGATGAATTCTCCTTACATTGGTGGTCAGTAGAAGGAAGAATTCTCCTTATGTTGGTGGTCAGAAGAAGGAAGAATTCTCCTTATGTTGGTGGTCAGTAGAAGGATGAATTCTCCTTACATTGGTGGTCAGTAGAAGGAAGAATGCTCCTTAAATTGGTGGTCAGTAGAAGGAAGAATGCTCCTTAAATTGGTGGTCAGTAGAAGGAAGAATGCTCCTTAAATTGGTGGTCAGTAGAAGGAAGAATGCTCCTTAAAACTGTTGATCAGTAGATAGAAGAAGGCTTCCTTACCTTGGTGCACAACAGGAGGAAGAATTCTCCATTATGTTGGAGATCAGAAGATAGAAGAATGCTCCCTTACAGCAGAAAAGAGGAAAGGAGCGCGTAGGATGAGTATTACACATTGCAATACAAAAAGTGTGTTTGGGAACTAATAAAATCTTAAAGTGACACCAAACTATATCCATAATCCCAAAAAATAATCCATTTAGGACTGTTTTGTTTACATTGCAATCATGTATTCGCTGACCAGTCATAGTGATCACAAGATATCGAGATCATTTTGGACCAAGCGCTGTGGTCCGCTGTGTCCATTGGATAATGTATAGAAGTTACATAGCCGACATTCCATATCTTTAGGTGTGTGGACACATCGGTTATGGGATTTTGACGCGGTGCGCCCCAGGGGGCATGGCAGTACATCGCTGAGCCTGCAGCTACCGCCCTGCCTCAGCATATATACTGTGGGTGGGTGGCAAGTGGTTAATGAATGCCGAGCAGAATATGAACCCTTCATAAAACTGGTGTGATGCATCCATGATATCTTTTTTTTTCTGAGCTGCAAAGATGAATATACAGAATATAGAGAATATTGCAGAGCCATGTTTAGATTGTGCGAATATGTCATTATATAGGCACACCTATGAACATGCAATGTCAGCTCCAGGTTACGCAACATCTATACATTATACCAATGATTCTGAACAATTTTATCCAACTTGTTAAGCATGCAGACCTGCGTTCCGCCCTTAAATTCCCCTCCAGGGATCTGCAGGCTCATAACGTTCCACTGACTGGGGGGGGGGGGGAGGGGGGGCAATATTGATGCAATCACAAGATTTAACTTCTCCTGAGAATGGCACATCACCTGCAGGGTGTATTCATTATTGGACTGCCCCCGCCCTCAATGTGGAATGGTATGGCCCTCAGGTATATAAGCCCAGGGACTGTCAGATGTGCATCAGTCTGCTGAGAACTTTGCAAAAATGAGTTGTGAAAAACCAGCACCTGGTGGACCAAGTCAGCCCAGGGCACCTACTAAGGAAGATCAAAAAATCCTTGACAAGGTAAGTGGTTGGGGATCCAATCCTAAGGGCTTGTTCACACCTAATGTGTTGATCTACATTGGGACCCTGGGAAAACAATTGTTCTCTATGTGTCCTGTGCTCCCCATACAAGTGTGTTGGGGGGGGTATTGCATGTCTGCAGTTTTATGCATTGCACACAAATGCATTACAATGTGTGCCAGAATTGAGTTAACTGAAGGTTTCTTTTTAATTAAAAAAAAAAAAAAAACAGGAAGCACTGCAATGCATTGTAACCATGCGCGTGCACAACACACATGAGCATGCCCCATAATGTGTGCCCACTGGTGTGAATGTGCCCTTAAATTAAGGAACCTATAATATGTCTCTATTTGATTGATTTAGTCCTGTAGCTTAGGCTAAGGTTTACAATGGAGGAAACACTGCAGTTACCAATGACTGCCTATATATTATACATGGATGGCCTTTAGATCAGAAAAATTTCTTGGGACCACCCTAGATCCCTAAATTGGGAAACCATAAAGAGATAAAGAAAGCCTTTCATATGTGGGAAACCCACAAATGTCGACTTTATGGACATAATGCCAAAGAGAACACTGTGTGCAGTACAGTCAATAAGGTTGACGCGTTTCGCTGAAAAGCTTCATCAGAACCTTGTCCCAAGCGACTGCAGGTAAACATAATTGCAAATGATGCTCGTATAATAGATTAGAATGAACAAATCAGACAATTAAACAATAGATATAGTGATGTGTATAAGGCTTACATGACTGCCAGTGTTCCCGTAAATCCAGAAATATCAGGGATTTGCGGGAACACTGGCAGTCATGTAAGCCTTATACACATCACTATATCTATTGTTTAACTGTCTGATTTGTTCATTCTAATCTATTATACGAGCATAATTTGCAATTCTGTTTACCTGCAGTCGCTTGGGACAAAGTCCAGATGAAGCTTTTCATCGAAACACGTCGACCTTATTGACTGCACTGCACACAGTGTTCTCTTTGGTATTATGTATCATTACTGTTTTGTAGCTCCAATTTGACTGTTTTTATATTATTCACATGATACGCTCCATTGTCTCAGGAGCTTTTTCTTGTTACATGTTTTAGCTGTACATCAATAAAATTTGTATTTGTACATACCTTTTTCCTTTTAGTCTTGTGTGTGTCCATAAAGTCCACATTTGCCTCCTTCCATGTGTGGGTTTCCCACATATGGAAGGTTTTCTTTATCTCACTCAATAGGGCGGTGGCACGCCATGGAAGGCAATTATTGTAGGAAACCATATATATATATATTTTTATTATTTTTATTTGGACAAGGTTAAATGTTGCACTCAACGTCCATACCTCTGCATGTTTGCTGTTCCATATTTCTGATACTGTATTAAATAGATAAATAGGGTTTGTGCTTGCTTTGCTGCAGTGGAGGGAAAGGCAGATATTGGGGGGGGTCTAATAGAGGAAATAAAGTAGGGATGACGCTGCTCCAGGTGGGATCAATGGGAAATTGGTGCCAGCCCCGGGTCTAATAGAGGTCTCGTGATAAAGAGAACCTGTCACCTGCCCAATGCTATCACATAGGGGGCTCGTTAGCCCCCTTGTAATAGCAATAAGGTTAAAGAGTGAAAAATATTAATTTATTTTTTTTTATTTTTATTAAAAAACAAATAAATAAAAGCACCCCAATTTAAATGCATAGGATGAGTACGTGTATGTAAGCATAAATTGCACCACATACGAGGCATTGCTGTAAACACCAGTAGGGGATCAATAATTCTAGAGCCATCATTTACCGTTAACACTAAACTGATAACCTGTAAAGGTTTTTAAAGTCTCACCTATGGCCACAGCTTCAACACTGCATATCTCCTGAACCGTGCAGGTTTAGGAGATATTCAGGGCACCTACAGGTAAGCCTTATTATAGGCTTACCTGTAGGTTAAAGTGGTTGTCACGCTGGTGCCATGTCTGACTCCTCCCCCTTCCTCTTTTTTAAATTATATTTGGAAAAAAAAAAAAAAAGTGGTTGTCACAAGTTGACAACCGCTTTAAGGCAGGTGTCCCAATACTTTTGACAATCAGGCCGCACACGCACATGAACTTTAATGGCATCCCAGTCTTAGTTCCTAGGGTTCAATATTGAGTTGGCCCTCCCTTTGCAGCTATAACAGCTTCAACTCTTCTGGGAAGGCTGTCCACAAGGTTTAGGAGTGTCTATGGGAATGTTTGACCGTTCTTCCAGAAGAGCATTTGTGAGGTCAGGTGCCGATGTTGGATGAGAAGGTCTGGCTCACAGTCTGCGCTCTAATTCATCCCAAAGGTGTTCTATCGGGTTGAGGTCAGGACTCTGTGCAGGCCAGTAAAGTTCCTCCACCCCAAACTCACTCATCCATGTCTTTATGGACCTTGCTTTGTGCACTGGTGCGCAGTCATGTTGGAACAGGAAGGGGCCATCCCCAAACTCTTCCCACAAAGTTGGGAGCATGAAATTGTCCAAAATGTCTTGGTGTGCTGACGCCTTAAGATTTCCCTTCACTGGAACTAAGGGACCAAGCCCAACCCCTGAAAAACAACCCCCCACCATAGTCCCCCCTCCAACAAATGATGTGGACCACTGCACAAAGCAAGGTCCATAAAGACATGGATGAGCGAGTTTGGGGTGGAGGAACTTGACTGTCCTGACCTCAACCAGATAGAACACCTTTGGGATAAATAAGGGCAGAGATTGTGAGCCAGGCCTTCTCATCCAACATCAGTGGCTGACCTCACAAATGCTCTTCTGGAAGAATGGTCAAACATTCCCATAGACACTCCTAAACCTTGTGGACAGCCTTCCCAGAAGAGTTGAAGCTGTTATAGCTGCAAAGGACGGGCCAACGCAATATTGAACCCTACAGACTAAGACTGGGATGCCATTAAAGTTCATGTGCGTGTAAAGGCAGGTGTCCCAATACTTTTGGTAATATAGTGTGTGCATATATATATATACACACACATTTCCATGCAGCATAGGTGTGCACTCCACAGCTCATACATATTTGTGTGTGTATATACAGTATACTGACTCTGTTAGCAGAGCAATGGATGGTGTCAGTAGGGCAGAGATTGGTGTCAGTAGTTTTTATTTTTATTATTTTTTTACAGTTCTTTTTAGGAGCCCCGCTTGGGGGCTTTGGTGAAAATCAGGAGTCTAAACAAGGGGATTCTGCATCACATAGGGTGATTAGGGTATGCACAGGCACACCTGGCACACCCTGCACACACACCCCTGCCATGCAGTCATATATTATAGTGAGAGGTATATCTATTTTGAATGATCTTAGTCTATAGAGTACCTGCAATGTTCTGACTCTTCAGATTCCTCTGCATACATGGCTCCACTGCTGAAGCTGCTGTCAGCTGCACTGCGCAGGACCTGCAGTGACTATCTGGTTGGTCTGATCCTCTGCAGCAATGACTATTACAGCTGCCACTGAGTGCGGGTATATATATACAGTATCTGACAAAAGTAAGTACACCCCTCACATTTTTGTAAATATTTTCTTCTATCTTTTCATGTGACAACACTGAAGAAATGACACTTTGCTACAATGTAAAGTAGTGAGTGTACAGCGTGTATAACAGTGTAAATTTGCTGTCCCCTCAAAATAACTCAACACACAGCCATTAATGTCTAAACCGCTGGCAACAAAAGTGAGTACACCCCTAAGTGAAAATGTTCAAATTGGGCCCAATTAGCCATTTTTCCTCCCCGTGTCATGTGACTCGTTAGTGTTACAAGGTCTCAGCTCTGAATGGGCAGCAGGTGTGATAAATTTGGTGATATCGCTCTCACTCTTTCATACTGGTCACTGGAAGTTCAACATGGCACCTCATGGCAAAGAACTCTTTGAGGATCTGAAAAAAAATAATTGTTGCTCTACATAAAGATGGCCTAGGCTATAAGAAGATTGTCAAGACCCTGAAACTGAGCTGCAGCACAGTGGCCAAGACCATACAGCGGTGTAACAGGACAGGTTCCACTCAGAACAGCGCCTCACCATGGTGAACCAAAGAAGTTGAGTGCACTGCTCAGCGTCATATCCAGAGGTTGTCTTTGGGAAATAGACGTATGAGTGCTGCCAGCATTGCTGCAGAGGTTGAAGGGGTGGGGGGTCAGCCTGTCAGTGATCAGACCATACGCCGCACACTGCATCAAATTGGTCTACATGGCTGTCATCCCAGAAGGAAGCCTCTTCTAAAGATGATGCACAAGAAAGCCTGCAAACAGTTTGCTGAAGACAAGCAGACTAAGGACATGGATTACTGGAACCACGTCCTGTGGTCTGATGAGACCAAGATAAACTTATTTGGTTCAGATGGTGTCAAGCGTGTGTGGCAGCAACCAGGTGAGGAGTACAAAGACAAGTGTGTCTTGCCTACAGTCAAGCATGGTGGTGGGAGGGTCATGGTCTGGGGCTGCATGAGTGCTGCAGGCACTGGGGAGCTACAGTTCATTGAGGGAACCATGAATGCCAACATGTACTGTGACATACT
>BLSH010347375.1:0-10657 GCA_018402905.1 Glandirana rugosa
GACACAGTATAAAGCTCAGCATCACAGGACACAGTATACAGCCCCAGCATCACAGGACAGAGTATACAGCTCAGCATCACAGGACACAGTATACAGCTCAGCATCACAGGACAGAGCATACAGCTCAGCATCACAGGACAGAGTATACAGCTCAGCATCACAGGACACAGTATACAGCTCAGCATCACTTTTTTAGGAATGCCATCATGGACCTAATCTCTGTGAGAAGCCACTAGGTGTATGTGGATTACATTTTGAAATTTTAGGGAGGTGAGATCAGATCCCACCATCTGAGGAAGGCCACATCCACACAGTCTTGGGATACTGATGTCTCGTTTGCCCTTCACTTTTCCACAAACATTGGAACTGAGTGACTTTTTAATGTGTATGTAAAAGTTTTAGACATACCTGGTTAACCAAATAAATATGACGAATGCCTAAATACATACATGTTAGACACAAAGATGTTGTTTCGTTTAAGCACCTTAAAAAGCACCTGTGAATGTGCTTGGAGTAAACATATTTGGACTAAACAGTGTGTGGCTTCTTATTTACTTTATCTATACCTGTGAAATTACTAAGTTGATGTATTTACATTTATAATGTGCTCTTACATGTTGTCAACTCCTGCTAATTTGAGCATGGAAAATTTGAAGGTGTTGTAATGAATGAAGAACAAAAACACTGTGTGTGTGTGTGTGTGTGTGTGTGTGTAGCAGACCCCCAGCACAGCATAATACTTAGCTGAAGAGGATATTGTCACCTCATGTAGAAATTAAGGTTACATTTCCCTATTGGAGCAAGTGCCCAAAAAAAACATTAGGGAACATATCTTATACATAGAAAAAAGACAGACAACAGTAGTTAAACTGAATTATTACTTTATAAGCCAAAAAAAGTTTGCACACGATCAGGAATACATTTCTGCCAAGACACTGCCCCTCTGCCCACAACATATTCCAGGTATTTCTGTCTTAAATACTGTGCATTTTGTGAGGGCAAGCTAGCACGGGCATTCTCCATGTCCGCCATTGCAAATAAAGAAGGATGGCCTTCAACCGCTGTACTAGGGCCTGGCACTGCAGGGTCAATGCCACTTGGCAGGGAGATGATGTAGCTGCTCTGCTCAGGGGTCAGGTTGCACATAGGAAAAGGCTTCATAAGATGGTCCCCTAGAGCAAAGGCCTCATCTGCCACAAATACAAAATTGAGGCCCTCAACATTTTGTTCAGCAGGTGGCAAGTTTAGGGTGCCATTCTAGAGCCGCTTTTGGAACTCTGTCTGCATAATTACTCCTCCATCAGAGTTGCGCCCGTTCTTCCCAACGTCCAAATAAAGAAACTCATAATTAGCAGACACAACAGCAAGCATCACTATGCTGCAAAAGCCTTTATAATTAAAATAATAAGACCCAGAGTTGGATGGTGGGACAATCCTCATATTTTTCCCATTAATAGCACTGCAGTTGGGAAAATCCCATTGGTGCAGAAACTGTGCTGCAACTTCTTGGCATTGCTCTGGGTTAGAAGGAAACTGTGGAGAAAAGCAAAAAACACAAAATTACTACTTCAGCACATAACATTGCAATCATATTTGACACAAAAACGATTTGGCAACATAAGGATAGACTTAAAAGAGTATTTAAAGAACAAAGTGTAAGGTGAACTTATCTACTTCCTCGCCCCCCTCTGGTGGCCCATTTGGCAACTTTCAGGGGGGAGGAGGTAATGGGTAGATGTTTTGGAAAGGTAACCCTCTCCAGTTCCATGAGAGCTTGCTACATGAATAATGGTTGTTAGTTTGGCCACTCCCCCTCTATTGCCAGCCCAGTGGACAGGTAAGAAGTGTCATAATCGAAAGCTGGATAAACACTATAGAATCGGATTCACATTTTTCCATTATGATTGAACCAAACAATATAAAAGAAGCTCAAACTTAGGAGGTAAAATTGGTATGTAATCAGGCAGGCCCTTGCACTACATGGTTTGGGTAATTATTAAGGAAATCTGATCCCAAAAGATGGAGAGTGTGTATGGGAGATTACATGTCAGGTGATACAGTATTTTGATCTGATGACTTTACATTTTTTTTGGGGGGGGAGATTAGCTTTGATATAATAATAAGGCATCATGCACTCTGCACGATTTGGAACACACAAATAATGTTTGAAAAGTTTGTGCTTTTTTGGGGGGGTAAGGCCCAAAATGTAGCTGGCCAAAATCATTGTGAAGTTACAAGGCTGGGTGTGTATGGATACAGGATAGCATGCTGGATAGGTTAGTATAGGAAAATAGGCCTGTAAATGAAAAAAGGAGCTGAAAAACTTACAGCATAGCTGAATGCTTGGACCTGCTTGATTTGGATTCCATCAAGGTGAACATTGGCCTGTGATGCATCTGTAGTCATCACTTTGGTTGCATCCGTATGATTGGGTGATGTAGGCAAAAAATTATAAAGGATCTCGGTGGCCTCTTCATAAACAAATTTGACACTGTTGTCTGTGAAGATCTAGTTGGCCAGGAAGTTGTTCATGTTGAATTGAAGCTCATATCTGTTCTCAAATGCTTTCCTTATAATGGTATTGGGAGGTGAAGTAACATCTCCATTGCAGACCCCAGTTTGGATAGAAAATTCCGTTGATAGTTCCTTTAAGATCCACACATGGTTAAGACTATGTATGATGCATGGGTAAGATGGAAAATCTTGCTAATTCTTCAATGCCCTTCATAGGACAGACCAGTGAACACATTCCAATCAGGATTTGAAGACTATGGAATCGATTTTCTGGTGCACTCAGAATTTGGTGCAGCTTTGCATGGTAGCCAATTGGCTTCTAACCTCAGCTTGTTCAATTAAAGTGGATGTAAACCCACCACCCACCCAGTATAAACTAATGACACAGTATTAATGTATATATACATGCAAGCCTCCTGCATCTATCCCTACCTTGCAAATGTCCTTCCTGTAAGCACTAGCAGCTCTGTAAAACTCTGAAATCAGTGGGTGTCTGTGTTTGCAGGAGTTTGGTAGGTGGAGTTGTGATGTCACAAGCCTCCCCACCCACCTCTATACTGAGACATTGAGGAGGGAGGGAGGGGGGAGTGTAAAACTTTCTCTCCTGTGTGAAGAAGATAAGCAAATTGCTTGTCACTCACAGAGCAAGGGGCGGATTGACTGTGTATTTCCCTGTTAGTTGGACTTTCTCTTTCTAAAAAAAGATAAGCTCATTACTCACAGTTGGATTAACTCTACCTGTCAGAATTATTAATTACATTTTTTTTCAGGTTTACATCCACTTTAAGCTTTGTCAATAGAACCTGGAAGCTGATTGGTTTCTGAGCAGAAATGATTTTGCACTCTCTAACTTTAGTAAATACACACCTATGAAGACAATGGTGGTTCAATTTCCATACCTGATCCTTTCTACCATCAGTTGAAAAATGGTAAACATTTGATCAATGTAGCCCAATGTGGCCTAAATCCTACTTGCTCTTCTTGGCTAGTGTGTTTGCCAATGATTCAGTGAATGCTGACAGTTTTTACATTTCTGGCCATCCCCTTGCTTCAGGATTGACACAATGATAGCTTTCTTCTATGCTTTCAGAACTAGTTCCATGTGCCAGATGAGTGTCAGGATAACGTGCAGCAAGATGCCTTCCTAGCTTTGATCATTTCTGTAGTGCCTTGGTCCACCCCTGTGTCAATTCCATTATTCAATGATCTCACTGCACTCTTTACTTCATCAAAAGTTGGCTTGCCATCGAAGAATAGATGCACCGGGAAGTCGATAGGTGGTGGCTCCAGTGGTGGTACCTGTGGTCATCTAGCATTTTCCAAGGGAGCTCACGATGAGAGTGCCATCTGCTTTCTTAATTTTGTCACTGACTTGATTTTGTCCACTGCCTAGATACTGCTAGCAGTATAAATTGCAATAGTGTATAGTGTGTAAATAAAATGCTAATATGTTGATATTTAAAAGCTAGTGGCAGGTTCTCTTTAAGGCCTGTTGGAGCAGTTGATAATACATCCATTCATTTATCAGAAAGTAACTTGGATGTTCTTTTCACATTTTAAAACACTTTCTCTTCTATATATTACCATGCATAATGAATACTGCCAGACAGTCCACTATACTTTATATTGAGAGGTGTTGGGGCTTCACAGTCAGTGGAGACAAAAGATAGGAACATGCTGGGGAATGTTTAGAGAAAAGAGGCAAAGAAGGTGGAACCAAAATACTGGATTCTGGATAGGTATCATGATCATAGGTGTGCACAGCTGATGGCATTTGGGTGTGCACCCCAAAGCTCAAACACACATGTGTGTGTATACTGACAGTGTCAGTAGAGCAAAGGATGGTGTCAATAGTTTTTATTTTTATTATTTTATTTTGTACATTTTTTTTTTTTTACAATTTAAGAGCCCTGTTATGGGGCTTAGGTGAAAAATCAGGCATCTAAACAGGAGGAATCTATGCCACACAGGGTACTTAGGGTGTGCCCTGGCACACCCTGTACGCACACCTATAATAATTATAGAGAATAGGGAACATAAAGGCAGTCAACTAAACAAGGTGCAGAATCCAAAAGCCTACACGCACAACACCTGTAACTAGAGAGAGGAAACCCAGTATATATGATACAAGCCCAAATCCAGCAATCAGATCATAGGATACACATTTACATAGGCAAAAGCATACCTCCCAACTGTCCCTGATTTCAAGGGACTGTCCCTGATTTGGAACAATGCCCCTCTGTCCCTCTTTCCTCCTCATTTGTCCCTCATTTTGGTCTGATCTATATAGTTGTATATTAAATGCACTATTTATATTTCAACAAAATTTCCCAGTGCTAAATATTTCACCCAATTACTAAATTGCTGCATTTCTAAACATAAATAGCCAATATAAAGTAAAAGTAATTGTAAAAATAAAGTACTTGTGGGTTTAACTAATAATTTTTGTATATAATTCTCCTTTAAGGGGGCATGGAAGGGGGTGTGTCCTATGCCTACATACATTTGCTAATAGGTGTCCCTCGCTCTTATCTCAAAAAGTTGGGAGGTATACAAAAGGAGTAGACTAGAAAACACAGAAAGCCATTTAATGCATCAGAGATCCCTGCAAGAGGGTTCTTTGTATATTTTATTAAAACAGACATAGGTGATGAGAGGGTTGAAATACAGACTGATAAAGTAGACATAGAATGGACTGACACAGACGCATAAAGAACAGATACAGATTCCGTAGATAGCACAATGGGAAGGGACTGGACAGAGACAGAATCAAAGAACTCATGGGATTAAATCTTGAAAAATGTGTAATTTTGGCTCCAGAAATGCGTGAATGTGGCTATCCTCATTAATCACAAAAAATCTTCCCTTTACTTGAGATGTGATTTTTTATCCTTATAATAATTATTAATGTCAAAATTCTTGTTTAGATGCTGGCGAGTGTACCAAATGTCCCTTCGATCAGTGGTCCTATGGGGAAAGGAACAGATGTGTCCCAAAGGTCCTAGAGTTCCTCTCCTATGATGAACCATTGGGAATCATGCTGGCGATAACTGCTGTTATGTTGTCAGCCCTCACTGTATACATCTTAACCATCTTCATTAAATATCAGGACACACCCATCATCAAAGCCACCAATAGGGAGCTGAGCTGCATCCTGTTGGTGTCTCTCATTTTCTGCTTCCTCTGCAGCCTGGTATTCATTGGTCAACCATTCACATTCAGTTGTCTCTTGAGACAGACCTGCTTCATCATGGCCTTTTCCATCAGTATCTCCTCAGTCCTGGCCAAGACTATCATGGTGATCCTTGCCTTTAAAGCCACCAGACTGAACAGTCCCTTGAGGAAATGGCTGGGTCCCACCATCCCTCGTAACATTGTAGGACTTTGTCTAATTTTTCAGATAAGCATTTGTTCCTTATGGCTTTACAGCTCCCCTCCCTTTTTAATGCTTAACACCCTAAATCATAAGATAATATATGAGTGTAATGAAGGACAGAAAGTATTTTTCTATGTGACTCTGGGGTTCATGGGATTTCTGGCCATGGTAAGTTTCTTAGCAGCCTTCCTAGCAAGGAACCTTCCAGGAAGCTTCAACGAAGCCAAACTGATCACTTTCAGTATGCTGGTCTTCTGCTCGGTCTGGATCTCCTTCATCCCAGCCTATCTGAGCACCAGTGGAAAATACATTGTGGCTGTTCAGATATTTGCCATCTTGGCCTCCAGTGCTGGACTGCTAAGCTGTATATTCCTGCCGAAATGTTATATTATCCTGATGAGACCAGAGGAGAACAGACGAGAGTTCTTATCAGGCTGTAAAAAAAGAATGGATCTGCTTAAATAATCTCCACTGGTATTTCAGCTAAAAAAATTATGCAAAGTTGTATATTGGGTATACTATAAACAAAGTGATCAATCTCATTGATTTTTAGTACATTTCAAAAATTTCAGAAAAAAAAAGAAAATGAAAAAAATGAAAAAGTAAAGGTTGGTCAGTTTTCTCGTGCCTTGTTACTATTCAAATCAATGTTAATATAAAAATTGCCAATCACCAATTACAAACACTGGAATTAAATATAAGGGCGCAGATTTAAGCACAGTACACCCAACTGGAAATTAAAAAATCAGCAAGAGAGTCAGTCATACGGTTCGGAAAGGCTGTCTGCCAGAAATTGAGGTTCCTTACTTAGCTATGAGTAGTTAGATACATTTAACTGGACTTGTTCTGTAATATTGAAGACGGTTTTCTGGTTACTCAAATATCTTCAAAGGGCTGAAGAAGTAGCTTGGATAATCACTCAAAGGTCTTCAACCTTACAGAACAGGTCTAGTTGAAAATGACCAAGTACAACTAACTAACTAAAGAACAACCACTATGACCTAGGCAAATGAGAACATTCACAGACTTCATTTTATACCTGTTATCCCTTTATCTTCTCCCAGTGTCCTCCAAATTGACAATACAGCAGATTGCAGCTTTCAAGTGGTATACCAGGATGATGTCTGCAGCTAAAGGTATTTTTTTTTCAGGAGGCGATCAGTTTTTTTGTAAAAGTTAACCGAGCGGCTCATTAGCTGCTGGATTGCTTTTATAGGCGGTGGCTCTGTGCGATCTCCATCCCACCGGATAACCCAGAACTAAAGCTGACGATTCAGGTGGCTTACTACAGAACCCATGGAGAACCGGAAAGTCTCAGATGAGCTCTATAATATAGGAATCCAGAAGCGAGTACTGTCATCACTTCCAGTTTTCCTGGAATTAAACAGCGCCATTTTTAAATCTTGAAAGCATTTGACCACACCGATCTTGGTGTGATCAGATGATTTTAGGGCGGAGGAAACATCTGGGGTCGAATAGACCCCAGATCTCTCCATAAAGAATACTTGTCACTGCCTATTGCTGTCCCAAGTAATGTTTACATTTCTTGTGACAGCAATAAAAGTGATCAAAAAATTTTAAAGAAACAATGTAAAAAGAAAATAAATAATACAATGTAAAAAAAAAAAAAAAATCTAAAGTGCCCCCGTCCCTCTGTGCTCACAGGCAAAGGCAAAGGCAAACTGGTAACCTGCAAAGCATCACCTATGAAGATTTTTAATTACCGTAGTTTGGCGCCATTCCACAAGTGTGTCATGTTTACAGTATTTGTTTACTCAGTGTAACACCATACTTTATATTTTACAAAAAAATGTGGGTATTATATTGTGTTTGTGTGCAGTGAAATTCATTAAAGTGTATATTTTTTCCCCCAAAAATTGTGTTTGAAAAATTGCTGTGCAAATATCATGCGACATAACATATTGCAAAACCCACCTCATTTTATTCTCTAGGGCCTCTCCTAAAAGATATATATATCTGAGTACACCACACATTTTTGTAAATATTTTATTCTATCTTTTCATGTGACAACACTGAAGAAATGACACTTTGCTACAATGTAAAGTAGTGAGTGTACAGCTTGTATAACAGTGTAAATTTGCTGTCCCCTCAAAATAACTCAACACACAGCCATTAATGTGTACACCGCTGGCAACAAAAGTGAGTACACCCCTAAGTGAAAATATCCAAATTGGGCCCACAGTGTCAATATTTTGTGTGGCCACCATTATTTTCCAGCACTGCCTTAACCCTCTTGGGCATGGAGTTCACCAGAGCTTCATAGGTTGCCACTGGGGTCCTCTTCCACTCCTTCATGACGACATCACAGAGCTGGTGGATGTTAGAGACCTTGCACTCCTCCACCTTTCATTTATGGACACCCCACAGATGCTCAATAGGGTTTAGGTCTGAAGACATGCTTGGCCAGTCCATCACCTTTACCCTCAGTTTCTTTAGCAAGGCAGTGGTCGTCCTGGAGGGGTGTTAGGGGTCATTATCATGTTGGAATACTGCCCTGCTGCCCAGTCTTCGAAGGGAGGGGATCATGCTCTGCTTCAGTATGTCACAGTACATGTTGGCATTCATGGTTCCCTCAATGAGCTGTAGCTCCCCAGTGCCGGCAGCACTCATGCAGCCCCAGACCATGATGCCCCTGCCACCATGCTTGACTGTAGGCAAGACACATTTGTCTTTGTACTCCTCACCTGGTTGCCGCCACACATGCAGTAATCCATCTCCTTAGTTTGCTTGTCTTCAGCAAACTGTTTGTTGGCTTTCTTGGGCATCATCTTTAGAAGAGGCTTCCTTCTGGGACGACAGCCATGCAGACCAATCCAATGCAGTGTGTGGCATATGGTCTGAGCACTGACAGGCTGACCCCCCCACCCCTTCAACCTCTGCAGCAATGCTGGCAGCACTCATACATCTATTTCCCAAACACAACCACTGGATATGACGCTGAGCATGTGCACTCAACTTCTTTGGTCGACCATGGTGAGGCCTGTTCTAAGTGGAACCTGTCCTATTAAACCGCTGTATGGTCTGGGCCACCATGCTGCAGCTCAGTTTCAGGGTCTTGGCAATCTTCTTATAGCCTAGGCCATCTTTATATACAACAACAATTCTTTTTTTCAGATCCTCAGAGAGTTCTTTGCCATGAGGTGCAATGTTGAACTTCCAGTGACCAGTATGAGAGAGTGAGAGTGATAACACCAAATTTAACACACCTGCTCCACATTCACACCTGAGACCTTGTAACACTAATGAGTCACATGACACCTGGGAGGGAAAATGGCTAATAGGGCCAAATTTGGACATTTTCACTCAGGGGTGTTCTCACATTTGTTGCCACAGTTTAGACTTTAATAGCTGTGTGTTGAGGGAGGATGAGGGTGAGAGAGGGGATGAGTGAGAGAGGGGAGGTGAAAGAGAAAGGGGAGTGAGAGAGAGGGGATGAGAGAGAGAGAGGGGTGGGAGAGAGAGAGGGGGAGAGAGAGGTGGGAGAGAGGGGGTGGGAGAGAAAGAGAGAGAGAGGGGTGGGAGAGAGAGTGGGGATGAGAGAGAGGGGGTGGGAGGATAAGGGGGAGAGAGAGAGAGAGAGAGGGGGTGGGAGAGAGAGATGGATGGGCAAACCCCCTAGCCCTGCCTGCAGTCCCTCCTTTGCCCCCTGTCTGTGGGTAGGTGTGTGTGATGCACCTACCTCCTGCCCGTCCTCATCCTCTGGACCCTTGGTCAGCCTGTCTTCCTGTTGGTGTACCAGCTGGGAGTGGAGAGGAGGATGGAGAAGGAGTGCAGGCTGTGGGAGACACCAGGGATGCTGCACCCGCTGTGGAGGTCTTCTCCCTCCCGGGCTCTCAGTTCTAGCCAGCCTCCAGGGCCAGCTGGCCATTCATTCGTTGTGTGAAGACGCCACTGCTCAGCAGCAGAGGGTGCTGTCGGCACCGGATTGGCGGATTTTGCTTCGTTGCCCTGCATCCCACCATCACCGGACCGGCAGGACTCTTTCCGCCCCACGAGCACTAGGCGTGGAGGAGGAAGAAGTTAAATCCTCCTCCGCTTTGAATTACGGGCAGGGCCAGGGAGTCACAGCCCTGACGTGACATGGGTGTTGCGGCCCTAGCAACCAGTGGTCAATAGAGTCTCAGGAGGAGGCAGGGCGGCTTTATTTTGCCCCCCCCCCCGCAAAGTGCCACCCCAGGCCTGGGCCTTGTTGGCCTCAGTCATAATACAGCACTGCAAGCACCTGATCTCTTTATGAACTGTACAGAGGGGAAATACACACCAGCTTCACATACAGTACATACACAACACAATTGAAAATGTTCTGCGTATTTAATGTCTTTTTTAGTTCAAAAGAACACATTTAACCACTTCCCGACCGCGCTATAGACAAAAGACGTCCACAGCGCGGTCGGGTTATTCTGACAGGACGTCCATGGACGTCCTCCAGAATATCGCTTCCCGCGCGCCCCCTGGGGCGCGCACACGGGAACATCCGTGACCGTCGGGTCCGGGGGACCCGACTGATCACGGATCGCGGTGAATGGCCGCTGTGAGCGGCCTTTCACCACGTGATCGCGCCGTCCAATGACGGCGCGATCACATGTCAACAAGCCGGCGCTTCCGCCGGCTTTTCTCTCTCCTCTCCGCACCAATCGGTGCAGTGTGAGAGGAGAGAGGGGGGAGGAAAGATGTGTGCAGTGCTGTGGGCGATGTGTAATGCCCACAGCACTGCTAAATGACAGCAACCCCCACCATCCATCAAAC
>BLSH010347389.1:22694-32729 GCA_018402905.1 Glandirana rugosa
TGTAAGTTTCGAACGTAAATACATTTGGAATAGGGGGGGGGATTAGTATTGAAATGATGGTTTTGTATTAGGCAGCCTCTATCTATTCTTACTATGTAAGCTGTAGGAGGTTTTCATGCTTAGGAAATCTCTCTGACCTGCAGAACATCGATAGGAATGCCAGAAATCTCCATCACTCGTGGAGTCGGCATTCCTCCCTTGTTGCTGAGTCCTTTTTACCACCACATGAAGTGCTCCTCTCCCTCACACATCTGGGGCTTCTCTTGCTCTTCACCATTAATGTTCATTGTGGGACCTCCTCACTGCGCCATCCATCCAGCAGGCCAACCGTCTATTAATATGGAGACCAAAGACCGGCAACACCCCACTCTTCAGCTACTACAGTTGGTTTTGAAATGCAAGCTTTGAATGTATTTTTTGGTTTCAATCAGAACCCCCTCAATATTTATCAGACCTCAATATCTTCCTTTCCTATAGCATTGGCCTTGAATAAACAATACCCTGTATATATTAATAGACAGCATATAGACTTGAACACAGGTGGATATCGGCTGCCTCCAATCCTTCTGTCTCTTCATGTCATCCCAGACAGACTCATTGCAGATACTCCTTATTGTACCGCTCTCCAGCCCTTCCCCCCAACACACTGCCCCCTGCTACAGCCACATATTTCACATTGTGACTCCTCAGTCCAGAGCACCTGCTGCCATTTTTCTGCCCCCCAGTCCCTATGTTTTCCTGCATAGTTGAGTGGGTTAAGCTTGTTTCCATGTCAGAGGCTTTTTGGCGGCAATTCTTCCATGAAGACCACTTCTGGCCATTCTTCTCTGGACAGTAGATGGGGGTACCTGGGTCCTATTGGTTTCCTCCAGACTTCTCTGGACAGTAGATGGGGGTACCTGGGTCCCACTGGTTTCCACCAGACTTCTCTGGACAGTAGATGGGGGTACCTGGGTCCCGCTGGTTTCCTCCAGACTTCTCCAGACAGTAGATGGGGGTACCTGGGTCCCACTGGTTTTCACCAGACTTCTCCAGACATTATATGGGGGTACCTGGGTCCCACTGGTTTCCACCAGACTTCTCCAGACATTATATGGGGGTACCTGGGTCCCACTGGTTTCCACCAGACTTCTCCAGACAGTAGATGGGGGTACCTGGGTCCCGCTGGTTTCCACCAGACTTCTCCAGACAGTAGATGGGGGTACCTGGGTCCCACTGGTTTCCTGAAGAATTCTCTGGACAGTAGACGGTTAGAGTTAGGGTTAGGCTTAGGGGTAGAGTTAGGGTTCGGGGTAGGGTTAAAGTTAGGGTTAGGGGTAGGGTTAGAATTAGGGGTAGGGTTAGGGATAAGGTTAAAGTTAGGGAAAGGGGTAGGATTAGTGTTAGAGTTAGGGGTAGGGTAAGGGTTAGAGTTAGGGGTAGGTTTAGGGTTAGGGGTAGGTTTAGGATTAGGGGTAAAGTTAGGGGTAGGTTTAGAGTTAGGGGTAGGTTTAGGGTTAGGCTTAGGGTTAGGGGTAGGTTTAGGGTTAGGGTTAGAGTTAGGGGTCGGGTTAGGTTTAGGGTTAGGGTTAGAGTTAGGGTGAGGGTTAGGGTTAGGATTAGGGGTAGGTTTAGGTTTAGGGGTTAGGGTCAGGGTTTAGGGTTAGGGTTAGGGATAGGGGTAGGGTTCGGGTTAGGTGTAGGGTTAGGGTTAGATGGAGGGTTAGGGTTAGGGTTAGAGGTAGGGTTTGGGTTAGGGTTAGGGGTAGGGTTAGGGTTAGATGGAGGGTTAGGGATAGGGTTAGGGTTAGAGGTAGGGTTTGGGTTGGGGTTAGGGTTAGGATTAGAGGTAGGGTTTGGGTTGGGGTTAGGTGTAGGGTTAGAGGTAGGGTTTGGGTTGGGGTTAGGTGTAGTGTTAGGGTTAGATGGAGGGGTAGGGTTAGATGGAGGGTTAGGGATAGGGTTAAGGTTAGATGGAGGGTTAGGGTTAGAGGTAGGGTTTGGGTTGGGGTTAGGGTTAGGATTAGGGTTAGATGGAGGGTTAGGGATAGGGTTAGGGTTAGATGTAGGGTTTGGGTTGGGGTTAGGTGTAGGGTTAGAGGTAGGGTTTGGGTTGGGGTTAGGTTTAGGGTTAGATGTAAGGTTTGGGTTGGGGTTCGGTGTATGGTTAGAGGTAGGGTTTGGGTTGGGGTAAGGTGTAGGGTTAGGGTTAGATGGAGGGTTAGGGATAGGGTTAGAGGTAGGGTTTGGGTTGGGGTTAGGGTTAGGGTTAGGCTCTGCATCAATGGAATATTTGGAGGGTTAGGGTTTGTGCAGGGCCGGCGCCAGCATAAGGCAAGTAAGGCAGCTGCCTGAGAGCACTCGGACAGGAGAGGGCTCTAAAGTCAAAAGTCCTTTAAATGTTTATGCTGGCACTGCCCTCCTAGGACATGAGATGAGAGTCAGGCAGCGCAGTGCTGAGCGCTGTGATCTTCAGTTGCCTTTCCACAATTTCTCCTATCGTTCACTGACAGACGCAGCTCTCCATGACGTGTGGGGTTTATGCTCCTCCCACTAGGAGTTAACTAGACAGGGAAAAGAACAGCTGGCCCCTCCCATGGGGCCATCCTCTCTTCCCACATAAACCCGTGCGTGTTCCGTGCGGGCGGCCTGGGGCCTACCCCATTTGCGGCCAAGTCCCGGATTGCAATCCGGTTTGGGCATTTCGCTATCGGCCGGCAGCATCCCGCTCAGGCAGGGGCGGAAGGTCTGCATATGGATGGCTACCCGCTACGCCCGACAGGAGTGGCGGGTGAGAGTTCCCCCCTCCTTAGGGGTGGAGGGGGGACCGACGACCCCCCAGCGACTTTATGGGTAGCTGCTGTTTAGGGGCTCATGGGCCCTTTTTTCCCCTCCCCCCGCACCGCACCCGACCGTTGGCTCTGTCTATTTCAGATTTTCGCCACCATGCGGCGATCCGCCGCCATTTTGCCGTAGTCGCGGACATGCAGAGCCTATAGAGCTTTCCCTGTAGCGCTCGGAGTGGCCATTTGCGGTACTGCACTTTCTCCTGCAGGTGGTTTCGGCCTCAAGTGTTCACTCGGCTGCCATCTTGGTTTCCCCTGCTGCTGTAAAAAGGTGCTACAGACGTTTTTCCTTCTCTTTGGAACGGTGCGGCTCCTGACGGCGCAGCTCTTCAGATTACAGGCAGCAAAACAGCAAATACAGCTGGACTCTCCTGTTGCTGGCGGCGGGTGCAGTCCTCCTGGGTCTCCCTGGTGCGCTGTGGGGCGGTGGTGTGCGGCTGTGTGGGGGCCTCAAGTGTTACTGAGGGTGATTTCAGGGAGAACGATGGCCGACTACACTGCTGAACCTGCTGAGGGTCACTCAGCGGAGGCGCAATCTGCGCAGGGGGCTTTTTTGGACCAGCTGCGGGCGGTCTTTAGTGAGTTTCTCCCCCGGGCGGAAGTCGCCCATCGGGTCCCTAAGAAGCGTCCCCCTCCCCCTTGTTCTTCAGGGGAGGATTCTGATCTGGAAGTGGCCTCGGGGGTCACGGGGACCCCAGTGGACCTCTCTGATGGTGAACTGGGTCCCTCGGACGGAGAAGGGGACCAGGGGGCGGCGGCTGTGCGTGAAAAAGCGCTGGTTTCCGCCATTAACGCTGGAATTCGCATTACGCTGTGATTGAGCCAGGATGGCGAATCGCAGACCTCTGCGTATGTGTGGGGTCCACCAGGGCCCCCAAGGCTTACCCCTATGATCAATTTTTTGATCACTTTATTTATTGTGAATGGCAGCGTCCGCAGCATTCTTTTTCGCTGTCCAGACGGCTCGCCACTCGCTATCCCTTTGAGGAGAGTTTTCTGAAAAAATGGGAGTCGCCTGTGGTGGTCCCGCCGATAGCTCGCCTGAATAAGGCGATGACCATTCCTCTGGAAGGGGCCCCTTCCTTCACGGACCCCACTGACAGAAAGACAGAGGTGCTGTTAAAGTCGCTCTTCCTGGTGGCAGGCTCTGCGCCCGCCATGGCGGCGCAATATCTGTCTGAGTCCATGGCGGAGCTCCAGAAGGACCTGGAAGGCGGGCGCCTGATGGATGCGCCGCAGAGGGCTGACTTTTTGCTCCAGGGCTTCAAATACCTTTGTGATGCGGCCGTTGATTTGCTGCCGATGTTATCCAGAATAGCGGTGTTTGCCGTCATCCTCACACGGGTGCTCTGGTTGCGTTCTTAGTCCGGTGACCACGCTTCCGTCTCGCAGACCTTCCCTTTCAGGGTGGACGGTTGTTTGGTCCATGGCTGGATGAGATCATTAAGGATTTCACAGGAGGTGAGAGCACCTTCCTCCCGGAGCCCCAGAGGCGTGAGTTTCGCCGTGGACAGGGGACCCCTACATCAGGTTTTTTCGTGCCCCGGGCGCAGCAGGAAAAGGGACCCGTCCCGGTAAGGTCGCTGCAGGGGTCGGAAGACGGCAGTGGCAGCGCAGAACCAAAAAGGCGGAGGACAAGTCCTCCTCAGCCTGATGGGTTGCCCCCGCCCGGACTTCGGGTGGGGGGAGGTCTTCTGGGGTTCGCAGACCGGTGGCTGGCTGACATTTCCGACCGTTGGGTCCAGGAAGTGGTGTCCACCGGGCACAGGATAGAGTTCAGCACTCTGGCACCAGTCAGGTTCTTCCCATCAAACTTAGGGCTCCCGCAGGCACACCGGGAGGCCCTCTTTGGGGCTGTCCAAGCACTCTCAGACCAAAGAGTGATTGTGGCAGTGCCTCCAGTGGAGAGGTTTCGAGGTTTTTACTCAAATCTGTTCGTGGTCCTCAAAAAAAAAAGGGGGGGGGTTCGGCCAGTACTGGACCTGAAGGCCCTGAACCGGTATGTCAGGGCACAGAAATTCTGGATGGAATCGATCCGCTCGGTTGTGGCCACCCTCCATCAGGGGGAATTTCTGGCGTCTCTGGACATCAGGGATGCGTACCTCCATGTACCCATTCATCCATGGCATCAGCACTTCCTGCGCTTGGGAGACCTCCATTACCAATTTGTGGCACTCCCCTTCGGTCCGGCCTCAGCCCCTCGAGTTTTCACAAAACTGCTAGCCCCGGTGTTGGCGTTGCTGCGACAGAGAGGCATTGAGGTGGTAGCCCACCTAGATGACCTGCTATTGAGAGCGGAGTCCGCCTCGGCTCTGGAGGAAAATGTGAGGATCACCATAGGGTTGCCACCTTTTCCTCAAGCCAAACCCGAACACTTTAGCACAGTGGTCCTCAGGACCCACTAACAGGCCAGGTTTGCAGGATAACTGAAATACATCACAGGTGATATCATTTGCTGCTCAGTGATTGCAGTACTCTAGTCTGCATCTCCCTAAGGCAGTGGTTCTCAACTCCGGTCCTTGGGACCCCCCAACAGGCCAGGTTTGCAGGATAACTGAAATACATCACAGGTGAGATAATTTGCTGCTTAGTGATTGCAGTGTTCTAGTCTGCATCTCCCCAAGGTAATACTTAAAATCTGGCCTGTTAGTGGGTCCTGAGGACAGGAGATGAGAACCACTGCTTTAGCGGTACACAGCATTTTTTTTTTAAGGGGGAACACTGTGGACTCTGGTGTAAAAGGAAACTCTGATGTAAGGGGGTTTCTGCTCACCAAAGTCCCCACTCACATCATAATTCCCAGCTTCCCCTCTTAAATCAGGGTTCGTAAAGCTCCCCTTACATCAGAGTCCACAGAGCACCCCTTACATCTGAGTCCCCCTTACCTTAGTGTACTCACTTGCTCGAAGGCAAGAGATAGAAGGGAGGCCTATCCACTTGGCGGCTGTGGTATTTGGTTAGTTGGGGAACATAGGTGTGTGCAACCCGGGCAACAGGGGGATAATAATAAAAAATATATTGCGCTTGTGTGCATAAAAATAGTGTTTTGCAGCAAAACAATATAAACAATTTCTAATTATAGTCCATAAACCAATCCAGTGAAATGATGACAGTGTGGGAAGGGAATGGAGGTTCTCCTCATATAACGTGCACCCAAGCGATAATAGATAGCGTCCACCATGTACCAACACCAACGTGTATAACACTCCGCCACCAGAAAAGATCTGCTCTTTCCAGAGCCCCTAGACCACCTATTACTGGGGGTCAGGGAACGCTTGTGTGGATTCGGCCTCCACTGGGCCCCAAGGATCAGTCTCCGGCAGTGGCCGATTCAGATCCCACCAATCGATTGTGAATTGTCAATAAAAATAGAAGGGACCACAATAGCGTAACTCCATTTTAAAATACAAGTATTTAATATAAAATATTGCACTTACAAGATTCGATCAGAGCAGAAGTAAACAGACGTCTGTATTTATAACCAACGGTGACCTGGAGACAGCACTTCCACCCGACCGGTTTCGTCACAATTCGGACTTCTTTATGGGCATAGGTGCAAGCCTCCATCACCGCATTATAAACCCGAATATCCCAGCACCAGCAATCACAGGAAGACTCCGTCCGCCCAAACCAAGCCTCACTTCAACGTGACTTCCAGTGACTCCTATGTTTACGCTCTTCGTCCCCAAAACCAAGCCTCATTTGGGTTGCCGGAAGTGCGTCTCAGCGCAACTTCCTGTCCCTCACCCATTTGCGTTTCATCCCGCCCCTCGTGGTGGTGTGCGGATGTGGTCAAATCGGGACTAAAGGGACAAAGACATTCCATTTCCCTATAGGGACGAATTACAAAGTGTTGTATGTTCAGGGAGGATTCTCTAAAGCAGTGGTTCTCAACTCCGGTCCTCAGGACCCACCAACAGGCCAGATTTTAAGTATTACCTTGGGGAGATGCAGACTAGAACACTGCAATCACTGAGCAGCAAATGATATCACCTGCGATGTATTTAAGTTATCCTGCAAACCTGGCCTGTTAGTGGGTCCTGAGGACAGGAGTTGAGAACCACTGATCTAAAGAGAAGGTGTGGGCGGACATTATGCTTTATAAATATATACTGTTCACATTACGTTTTATCCATCCGTAAGATTATGCAAATTAACACTAAAGCCAAAAATTGCGATATGCTAAAAAAACAAGTAAAAACACACAAGGGGGACCAAGGTATTAAAAACACATAGAAAGTATCCATGCAATAATCCGAATGAAATGAAAAAATGAAAAAGGGAAAGTAAAAATAAAAATATAAAAATTAAATAAATATAAATAGATAAAAAAAATTATGCTCTATAGGCAATTCAAACATTAGGAATTATCAATGAAACAGTTGACGTCCAGATCGATATTGAGCTCGAAGGGCGAGTAACTTTTAAGAAGGAAAATCCACCTAGATTCCATCCTTGAGGCTGGGTTCACACCTATGCGAATTGGATGCAGCTTAAACCGCATCCAATTCGCAGGACACTTGAAAACACATTGTTTTCAATGTGTCCGGTTCACATATGTGCGGTGCATTCGCACTCCGCATTGCACAAAAAACGCACACGTTTTTTGTGCAATGCGGTGCGAATTCCCAGCCTGTTGAGTTCAATGGGAGCGCATCTAACCCGCAGATGTGCTCCGCATTGAACAGCGATTTTGCAGGGATCTTTCCCCTCCTCGCTGCACCCCCCCCTCCCTCCCCCCTCCCTCCCCGAGCAGCCGATGCGCTGCGAGAACGGACATGAGCCGCCGAATGGCGGCTCCGCCCCTTCTCAGAAGCAGACAGGCTGGAATTCGCACCACAATGGTGTGAAACCAGCCTGATAGTTCCCTTACTTTCAGACTGCCTCGCCAATGGGATACAAAGCTGTCGATACCAATACATAGAGTGCCAGCAGGATCTCTCGCATGCACCCTATTATAGTGCCTTGATACACTATGATGTTTGTATCCTTTTTGAAAATTCGCCAGATGTTCCCCAAGTCTGACGCTAAGTGCCCTTGTGGTCCTGTCCACATACTGCAACCCGCACGGGCATTGCAATAAATACACAACATGTGTCGTTCTGCAGGTAATAAAGACTCAACCTCAATTTTTTTGACGTGGCAGTTGAGATAAATTCTGAAATTTTCTTTTTACGACATTGGTTAGCACTGCAGGCCTGACACCTGCCGCACTTAAAAAATCCTTTCAAATTATGGAAGAGAGCTGCCCTAGATGGAGGATCTATGATATTGTGTAATAATTTATCCTTCGGAGATGGTACACCTCTGTAGGTAATCTTAGGGTAGGGAGGTAGTTCAGATCCTAGCACGCGATCATTCTGCAAAATATGCCAATGTTTACGAAAAAGTTGTCCGATTGCCCTATGTTGTGTAGAAAAGGATGTAACAAAAGCAAAATCCCGATTGGATTTGTCCGAGGGGTTTTGTAGGCGATCCCTCCTAGCCAGCAGCGTGCTCCTATCAACATCCCTCACCTGTTGTAAAATATTCTGTAAGTGGACACTCCCGTATCCCTTTTTGGTAAACCTATTAACAAGTATTTCTGCCTGTGAATCAAAGTCTTTCTTATTGGTGCAGTTCCTCCTAATACGAAGTAACTGACTCCTAGGAACCCCTTCTAACCAGGGCTTGTGGTGACAACTGTCCCTGGATATGAAGGAGTTCCTGTCCGTAAGGTTTAAAGAAGGTGGACGTCGTCATTCTTCCATCTTCCATTTTAATGGATTGTCAGAGCTACGGTAAAAATAAATAAATAAATAAATAAAATTTCATGTATATATATATGTATGAATAGGTTCATGACCCCTTACTAGAAAGTGTTCGGTCATTACACCTGTGATCCTCTCAGAACAGAATACAATGGCATTTATCACCTTGTTGACATCTACAAACAAGTTTTATTATACAATGAATTTTCAACAGAGCCAAGAAGATAAGGAAATGGCCCATGTTTAAACGAACTGAAGACTTTAAAGTTTCCCATTGTCCGTAAAGTAAGTTGGTTTTGCAAGTTACAGAATCAACTGAGCTGCCATTGTTTTGCCTGGTGAAAATACAATGAAAACCCCAGTAACTCGTTATCTAGTTACATTCTATCTAAACAGGTTGAAGGACATCCAAACACTTGTGAATAAATGTTTAACCCAGGGGTGATTCAGAGGAAAAAAAAAAAACTATATATTATTTTGGTGTAAAATCTATTAGAATAAGAGGTGTTTCCAGTATATCCAATGATTTGTAATGAGATAAATATATATACAGTATATCGTAACCATGTATAAAAATATGTCTAGATATATAGAATGTGCTTTAATCATAGAATCCGCAAAGGATTTCCCATGGTAAATTTTAAACATTTTCTTTCTAAATAATTGGTTAACCCAGGGAAATTTCAAGATACATCTGATTATCATTCAAGTTATAAAGTAACTCTGGTCATAGATACAATTCTGTGATAAGACAAAAATATATATATTATTTTGATGTAAAATCTATTAGAATAAGAATTGTTTCAAGTATATCTAATGATTGTTGTGAATGTTATAATATATATATCCTAACCATGTATACAAATATATGTCTAGATATAGAATATGTGTTAATTATAGTATCCCCAAGCGTGATATAGATATTCATCTTCAATCATTTTAGGCAGTATTAATTTTACCCTATCATACTGGGGACCATTACTCTTAAATATCAGAAGATACATGTACAATAATACAGTCAGAGGCATAATACAAAAATATAACATTTGATAAGAAATACTTAAAATAGTTTAAATTAAACATTTCTGCTGTAAGATGATCCCGGGTGGTTCTAGGGGCAGTGACAACCCACATACTTACCTATCTCCACACCTACACTACCTTGCCTACAGACAACCCCCACACCTAGGCCGGTAGGAAACCCTTGGACAGAGACTGGAAAATAAAGTAGGTTATGTTATGAGAGTATTTTTAAAGGGATTGGACCGGGTCTTCCTCCCCACAATTAAAGTAACCCACTCCCCAATTAGAGGTGGGCCAATTCTGCAGGGAAGACTCATAGAACAGTGACGGGGATCTTGGTGGGCCCTAGTAGAATGTCGTCTTTACAAATTAAATTTGATAAAATTCATAAAGAATAGTTTACAATATAAAAACATAATACGGAGACTGACATAATA
>BLSH010347389.1:40764-55275 GCA_018402905.1 Glandirana rugosa
ACAGACGAGACGTATATACCTCACAGACACAGACGAGACGTATATACCTTACAGACACAGACGAGACGTATATTCCATATATGCAGAGCAGACACAGACAATCCATATATGCAGAGCAGACACAGACACTCCATATATGCAGAGCAGACACAGACACTCCATATATGCAGAGCAGACACAGACACTCCATATATGCAGAGCAGACACAGACATTCCATATATGCAGAGCAGACACAGACATTCCATATATGCAGAGCAGACACAGACATTCCATATATGCAGAGCAGACACAGACACTCCATATATGCAGAGCAGACACAGACGCTCCATATATGCAGAGCAGACACAGGCAGTCCAATCAGCTCTGCTTAAATAAGGGATAAGTGGACCTGATTGGAGCATTCATGGGACAATGCCTACCGTGCAATGTGATTTATATGAATGTTCCAATTGTGCAAGCTGTTTGCTTCGACTTCAGTGAGCCATCGCCAAGACAAAGTATCTGCTTACCTCTTGTCATCTGCTAGAGATTTGCAGCCACTTCACCATGCATATAAGGCAGCTTTCTCCCAAGAGCGCCCTTGCACCACTCCCACTGTTCCGGTACCCCAGCAACCCCGCGTATGCATAGAATAAAGCCCCCTATGGTGCATTTCCAGGACTGCACTGCTTTAATGAAGTCATTGAACTTACAGCAAACTTCTCCTGCTATTGCACCTCAGTGCGCTTTATTCTATCCATCTATGGGGTTCCCTGCGCTTGGTGCCGGACCAACTCACTACAACCACAGTGTTCCTTTTTTCCAAATAAATATCCAGCAGACAACAAGCACATGGTGGCTTCATGAGTTTAAGAGGCCAAATGTTTTGGTACGTAGATGGTAGGTGCTTTGTCTTGCTGATGGTGCACTGAAATTGGTGCAAACAGCTTGCAGTGGATCTGCACACATTTATCACAGTGCAGTTTTATTTGATTTTTTTGTGTGAAATTTGTGTTTTGTGCTTATTATTTATTGTCCTAGCACTTAGGAATATACATATATTAATTATATCTATCACACTATAGCACAATATTGTGGTACTGCTGTAGACGTGGGAAATGGGGGGGCACCAAAATGCACCTTCACCTAAGTAGATAAAAATCCTTGCACCGGCCCTGGGTTAGGGTCTGCATCAATGGAATATTTGGAGGGTTAGGGTTAGGTGTAGGGTTTGGGTTAGGGTTAAGTGTAGGGTTAGGGTTAGGTGTAGGGTTAGTGTTAGGGTTAGTGTTAGGTGTAGGGTTAGGTGTAGGGTTAGGGTTAGGTGTAGGGTTAGTGTTAGGGTTAGGTGTAGGGTTAGGGTTAGTGTTAGGGTTAGTGTTAGGTGTAGGGTTAGGTGTAGGGTTAGGGTTAGGTGTAGGGTTAGTGTTAGGGTTAGGTGTAGGGTTAGGGTTAGGTGTAGGGTTAGTGTTAGGGTTAGGTGTAGGGTTAGGTGTAGGGTTAGTGTTAGGGTTAGGTGTAGGGTTAGTGTTAGTATTAGGTGTAGGGTTAGGGTTCGGGTTCGGGTCGGTTTAGGGTTAGTGTTAGGTGTAGGATTAGGGTTAGTGTTAGGGTTAGGTGTAGGGTTAGGGATAGGGTTAGGGTTTAGAGTTAGGGTTAGGTGTAGGGTTAGGGATAGGGTTAGGATTAAAGTTAAGGTTAGGTGTAGGGTTAGGGATAGGGATAGGGTTAGGGTTAGATGGAGGGTTAGGGATAGGGTTAGGTGTAGGGTTAGGGATAGGGTTAGTGTTAGGGATAGGGTTAGGGTTTAGAGTTAGGTGTAGGATTAGGGTTAAGATTAGAGTTAGGTTTAGGGTTAGGGTTGGGGTCAGTTTAGGGTTAGGGTTAAGGTTAGAGTTAGGTTTAGGGTTAGGGTTCGGGTCGGTTTAGGGTTAGTGTTAGGTGTAGGATTAGGGTTAGGGTTAGTGTTAGGTGTAGGGATAGGGTTAGGTGTAGGGTTAGGGATAGGGTTAGGGTTAGGTGTAGGGTTAGGGATGGTGATAATAAGCTGTTTAATGAGTGGGAGGTGTCTGCTCCTTGTGGGCGGGCTCAGTTCTTCATTCCTTGGCAGAGAAAAATGTTTATAAAGTTCCCCTGGCAGCCTGTGGACCGGACAACAACATGGCGGCACTCTGTTTACTGCTGGGGGCCTCAGAATCCCCTCATCAGAATTAATACTCTGCAGCCGCCAAATGATCTGCTTGTCTGTGGTCGGCAATAAACAAATCACAAGTCCTGGAGAACGACTTTTATATCCTGTGCACCAGAAGGACTCATCGGGGACAATTTGCCATTCTTTTACATTGCTAATTGAATTAAATTCATCATTACAGACACACATTTTATATAAAAATAAATGTACACAAAATTACAGATATAGGCCAGGTGGAAAAAGCTTAGATGAGACCATAGCTGGTGTCCCACCAGGGAAGCCTTCACAGTAGTTTGGTCCAAGGTGCAAGCTACCCGCAGGTCACCTAATGGGTATTTATAAGCTCAGAGGTGGGTTGGTGCTTGGAAAGCTGAGGAGCTGAGGAGCTGAGGAGCTGACTGCATGGGGCAGGCACTAGATAATGCTGGCAGCAGAACTGTACTGTATTTGACTTAACTGTAGAAGGCTGGACTGTAGAAGGCTGGACTGTAGAAGACTGGACTATGGAAGACTGGACTATGGAAGACTGGACTATGGAAGACTGGACTATGGAAGACTGGACTGTAGAAGGCTGGACTGTAGAAGACTGGAATATGAAAGACTGGACTGTAGAAGACTGGAATATGAAAGACTGGACTGTAGAAGACTGGAATATGAAAGACTGGACTGTAGAAGACTGGAATATGAAAGACTGGACGATGGAAGGCTGGACTGTAGAAGGCTGGACTGTAGAAGACTGGACTGTAGAAGACTGGACTGTAGATGTCTGAACTGTAGAAGACTGGAATATGGAAGACTGGACTATGGAAGACTGGACTGTAGAAGGCTGGACTGCAGAAGACTGGTCTGTAGAAGAATGGACTGTAGAAGACTGGACTGTAGATGTCTGGACTGTAGATGTCTGGACTGTAGAAGGCTGGACTGTAGAAGACTGGAATATGGAAGACTGGACTGTAGTAGGCTGGACTGTAAAAGACTGGAATATGGAAGACTGGACTGTAGAAGGCTGGACTGTAGAAGGTTGGACTGTAGAAGACTGGAATATGGAAGACTGGACTGTAGAAGGCTGGACTGTAGAAGGTTGGACTGTAGAAGACTGGACTGTAGAAGACTGGACTGTAGAAGGTTGGACTGTAGAAGACTGGAATATGGAAGACTGGACTGTAGAAGGCTGGACTGTAGAAGACTGGAATATGGAAGACTGGACTGTAGAAGGCTGGACTGTAGAAGGCTGGACTGTAGAAGACTGGACTGTAGAAGACTGGAATATGGAAGAATGGACTATGGAAGACTGGACTGTAGAAGACTGGAATATGGAAGAATGGACTATGGAAGACTGGACTGTAGAAGGTTGGACTGTAGAAGACTGGACTGTAGAAGGCTGGACTGTAGAAGACTAGAATATGGAATCATCGACTATAGAAGACTGGACTGTAGAAGGCTGGACTGTAGAAGACTGGAATATGGAAGAATGGACTGTAGAAGGCTGGACTGTAGAAGACTGGACTGTAGATGTCTGGACTGTAGAAGACTGGACTATGGAAGACTGGTCTGTAGAAGAATGGACTGTAGATGTCTGGACTGTAGAAGGTTGGACTGTAGAAGACTGGACTGTAGAAGACTGGACTGTAGAAGACTGGAATCTGGAAGAATGGACTATGGAAGACTGGACTGTAGAAGGCTGGACTGTAGAAGGTTGGACTGTAGAAGGCTGGACTGTAGGAGAATGGACTGTAGGAGAATGGATTGTAGAAGGCTGGAATATGGAAGACTGCACTGTAGAAGGCTGGACTGTAGTAGTAGAGGTAGCCAGTAATGTAATAAAGGTCAGGGCATACAGCAGGTAGTAGAGGTAGCCAGACTCGTTACCCTGCAGCTGATGATGAAGTCAGGGAAGGTACAGAGCGGCACCCAAGACGATAGACGAGCAGAGGTTGAATGCTGTTGTGTCCCATTGCCTAGCATCCAAGACACAAGCCACCACTGGGAGCCACCTCTAGGAGCCACCACTAGGAGCCACCTCTAGGAGCCACCAGTAGGAGACACCACTAGGAGCCACTGCCAGGAGCCACCTCTAGGAGCCACCACTAGGAGCCACCTCTAGGAGCCACCACTAGGAGCCACCAGTAGGAGACACCACTAGGAGCCACTGCCAGGAGCCACCTCTAGGAGCCACCACTAGGAGCCACCAGTAGGAAACACCACTAGGAGCCACCACTAGGAGCCACCACTAGGAGCCACCACTAGGAGCCACCAGTAGGAGACACCACTAGGAGCCACTGCCAGGAGCCACCTCTAGGAGCCACCACTAGGAGCCACCTCTAGGAGCCACCACTAGGAGCCACCAGTAGGATACACCACTAGGAGCCACTGCCAGGAGCCACCTCTAGGAGCCACCACTAGGAGCCACCTCTAGGAGCAACCACTAGGAGCCACCAGTAGGAGACACCACTAGGAGCCACTGCCAGGAGCCACCTCCAGGAGCCACCAATAGGAGCCAGGAGCAGACAATGAGGGCCACTGACAGGTAAGTATATATAGATGACGGCATACATGTGTGATGACATCACTGCCAAGGAATTCATCAGTAGGGAGTGAGGGGTGGTTGGGGATTGACGAATGCTAGAAATCATACGATGAGAAGGATTCCGGACCCCGGATGAGTCTCTGATTCCTTATTTCTGTTCAGGAAACCTTCGTGCCACCTGGATCTCCCACAATCACGATTCCAGAATTCTCTCACAGGACACGTGGATTCATGAAGCCCCCCCGTCCCCCACAACCCCCTGGGGGCTTCACAGACAAATGTTAGCGTGACTCTCATCCTCCCACTTATCATCTGTCTTCTGCCCTGTGGTCCTCTGGGGCCGGCCCCGGGCACCCTTCTCACGTATCGCTCAGATGGTGAAAGCGATGCAGCGGATGAGTGCCATCCATCATAAGTCCCCTATTATGGGATGAATGGAATCTTCTGCGTTGGGTGATCACCTTCTCCAGATCTCAGCAGAGCATCGCATCTACGCTGTGTAGAAGGATGCAATTCTGTGCTTTGTTATGGGTTTTTTTTGTGGTGAATATCAAAACCTGAGCAGTTGAACCTTTTGAAATAAAGAAATCAAACCTAAAAAAAAACATCTTAACGCTTAACGTCCCAAATCCAAATTGTGTGAAGGGCAGATGGGCTTCAGTCAGCCTGAGCTTTGGTTGTGTTATCTGGGATCCTTAGGGCATCGTTTGCTTCTGCCTGCCACTGGGGAATGTTGCATAGATTTGTGTGACCACTGCCCTAGGTCAGTCTCCCATCTCCACCTCCTGCAGACTGGGTTGGAGAGGGAATATGGTGGTCCTCCTGCAGACTGGGTTTGGAGAGGGAATATGGTGGCCCTCCTGCAGACTGGGTTGGAGAGGGAATATGGTGGTCCTCCTACAGACTGTGTTGGAGAAGGAATATGGTGGTCCTCCTGCAGACTGGGTTGGAGAGGGAATATGGTGGCCCTTCTGCAGACTGGGATGGGGAGGGAATATGATGGCCCTCCTGCAGACTGGGATGGGGAGGGAATATGGTGGCCCTCCTGAAGAATGGGTTGGAGAGGGAATATGGTGGCCCTCCTGAAGAATGGGTTGGAGAGGGAACACGGTGTCCCTCCTGGAGACTGGGCTGGAGAGGGAATATGGGGGCCTTCCTGAAGAATGGGTTGGAGAGGGAACATGGTGACCCTCCTGGAGACTTGGCTGGAGAGGGAATATGGGGGCCTTCCTGAAGAATGGGTTGGAGAGGGAATATGGGGGCCTTCCTGAAGAATGGGTTGGAGAGGGAATATGGTGACCCTCCTGAAGAATGGGTTGGAGAGGGAATATGGTGGCCCTCCTGTAGACTGGGATGGGGAGGGAATATGGTGGCCCTCCTGTAGACTGGGATGGGGAGGGAATATGGTGGCCCTCTTGCAGACTGGAATGGGGAGGGAATATGGTGGCCCTCTTGCAGACTGGGATGGGGAGGGAATATGGTGGCCCTCTTGCAGACTGGGATGGGGAGGGAATATGGTGTTCCTCCAGTAGACTGGGTTGGAGAGGCTCCTTCACTTAATACAAAAAATGTATCAACCATAATCCTCAGGAGATCTATGAAGATACATGAATTCCACGTTATCAGACTGCTGGGACATTGGATGTCCTCTGATGACTTTTCTAGTGGACAGAATACACAAGTTTGTGTCTCTCTCATTGTTAATTGGGTCACCCATTGTTTCTGTCTGTCTGCTAGTATTGTGTCCACTCCAGCTTGTTGGCAAACTGTTGTGGGATATTATCTGTTTGTTTGATTAGATTACTGGTTTATTAAGATCACTGTTAGTTGTTAGCTATTAATTGGGTTGGTGATTGAAGTTTGCATTTTCACGCTAATATCCACAAGAGGGGAATGTCCTCCTGTGGGGTATAAAGTCTGAGTGTGACTTCCAATAAACAGTCATTCCTTTGGTTCTATCCCAACATATTGTCTGTGTGCGATGATTGGGGTAAAAGGCTGGTATTGGCTCTCGGTCTGCTGGAACGGTTTGTAGGGCAAGAGGCGCTGTTTAGCAGAAGCACCTAATCGAGGTGCCAAGTGGACCCGCCACATTTGGTGGCAGGTGGTGGGATGCTTCCTGCAGTCTGGGACATCCAAACCACCACCAGGATCCAAGGTCCGGGTAGCAGCCACCATGGAAGCAGAATTCGGAAGTAAGTTGCGAGGGACGTGGATGCGTTTCAAGGGATGGTCCTGAGGAAGAGGGGACCATCCCTCGAAACGCGTCAGCCTTCCATAGGGTCCTTCGGCGCGCTGGACACTGCCTTGAAGACCTGGTCGCTGTTGTTCCTTTGTGGACCTGATGTGCCTATTTTTCACGTTTGTATATTTTATCCTTTGGTTATAATAAATTTACTTGGGTAATGCGCAAGGCTGGTGCTCCCTTTTTTCTATTGTTTTGCAGTGCTCTTCTGGGTGTCCCCTGGCCCTCGGAGGGCAGCAAGGCCTGTGATTCCCTTGTGATTTATTTATCCCACGCCACTGCTGCTGCCATCGCACCACAGCTGAGTGCAGGAGATATTGTTTTTGGCGGTGTTCTGGCTCTGAAATCCTGGCTGAAGTAATGGCAATGGGGCAGAGCAATATTGTGGTTTGCCCACCTGTACCCGCAGCTATGGAAGTGGAGCCCCGATGGTGGATGCAGCAAGCGTTGACTCATCTTGATGTTTCTGCACAGGATGAGCTTGGATGGAGGAATGCGTCTGTGCGCCAGATAAGGGTACGAGAGATGGAGCAGCCGGCTCATCTCCCCAGCTGCAGTTCAAGGGCTCGGGAGAAGAGGCAGCCGCCCTCCCTCCCAGCGACAGATCTCAGAAAGCATGGAGTTCATTGACTTTTCATTGGAGGATGCCAACATTTACTGAACTGAAGAGCTGACAACAGGGCAGAGCTCTGCCAGGCTCTGCCCAGCACCAGCGGAAAAGTGCTTGTGTTGGCTTAGGTATCTATTTACCCTGTGTGACATCATCTTTTATATTTTACAAAAAAATGGGGTATATTTTGTGTTTTGTTTTCAATTCAAGTGTAATTTTTCCCAAATAATTGCATTTGAAAAACCGCTGTGCAAATACCGCGTGACGTAAAAAAATTGCAACGATCGCCATTTTATTCCCTAGGGTCTCTGCTAAATATATATACAGTATCTTAGAAAAGTAAGTACACCCCTCCCATCATGTGACAAGACTGAAGAGCTGACACTTTGCTACAATGTAAAGTAGTGAGTGTACAGCTTGTATAACAGTGTAAATTTACTGTCCCCTCAAAATAACTCAACACACAGCCATTAATGTCTAAACAGGAATATTTTCATTTGAATAAAACCTTTACATGAATTCCTATTTATACCCCAAAAAAAAGAAGGAAATATTGAGGTTCATCAGACACATCTGGTGGATGGAGGTGTGGAACGCTCGATGTAGAACGTGGGATGATGACACCAGGGGTAGCCTCATAATTCAGTAAGTATGGCCCAATCTTCACAATTCAGAGTCAGAGGAGACATCTTGGGTCTGGACGTCTTGGGACTTAACACCTTGCTGCTGATGAGCCTCTGAGAGGACCCTGCAGAGTTGTGGCTGTAGATCAGTGTTTCCCAAACTGCAGCTCGTGCCATTGGGGCACCATTCCATCCACTGACACCAATGATGGGCACCATTCCATCCACTGACACCAATGATGGGCACCATTCCATCCACTGACACCAATGATGGGCACCAATCCATCCACTGACTCCAATGACGAGGCACCAATCCATCCACTGACACCAATGATGAGGCACCAATCCATCCACTGACACCAATGATGAGGCACCAATCCATCCATTGACACCAATGAAGAGGCATCAATCCATCCCCTGACACCAATGATGAGGCACCAATCCATACATTGACTCCAATGATGAGGCACCAATCCATCCACTGACACCAATGATGAGGCACCAATCCATCCATTGACTCCAATGATGAGGCACCAATCCATCCATTGAGAGGGTGGCTTTCCATTCGCTGATACCAATGATGAGGCACCAATCCATCCATTGAGAGGGTGGCTTTCCATTCACTGATACCAATGGTGAGGCACCAGTCCATCCACTGACACCAATGATGAGGCTCCAATCCATCCATTGACTCCAATGATGAGGCACCAATCCATCCATTGACTCCAATGATGAGGCACCAATCCATCCATTGACTCCAATGATGAGGCACCAATCCATCCATTGAGAGGGTGGCTTTCCATCCACTGACACCAATGATGAGGCACCAATCCATCCATTGACTCCAATGATGAGGCACCAATCCATCCATTGACTCCAATGATGAGGCACCAATCCATCCACTGACACCAATGATGAGGCACCAATCCATCCATTGACTCCAATGATGAGGCACCAATCCATCCACTGACACCATTGATGGGGCATTATTATTCCTCCAACAACAGGGTACTATTCTTCCCGCTAAAACCCAGATGAGGTGTTTTCTACTGCCACTGACCACAGTCTGGTGGAAGTTCCTAGCCTTTGCATTGGCGCATGCCCACCTCTGTTCCTGATGGTGCTCTCGCAGAGACCTGAAGATCGGCATGGAGGGGAGGTCACTCCTTACTGGAGGCTCCTCACTGTCTGCTGTCATTGGTGGTGTTCCGAAGATCAGAGGGACTACTCTTCATTGTTGTGAGAAGATGAGAGTTATTCCCTCTGATGAGCTGCAAGATAGCAATCCCTGTCCTTGTAGAACCACCAAGGAATCGATGATCGAATTCTATGGACCCTGTCCAGGGTGGCCAGGTTGTGTTTTGGCCTCGCTGTGATGTAGGTGGGGTCCTTAGAACGTGGCCAATAATCTAAGAAGCCTCCACAGTGTAAGGCCTTGATCCTGGAGGTCCATTCACCAGCGCATGCGCAGCACCATGCCTCACCCTGCCCCCTCCCCGACTGAGCCAGACTCTGCTTCCAGAGATAGAAGAGTCCAATGAGCCCCACCCTCCCAACTTCAAAGCAGACAGCCTCAGGGCACACAGCTTCTAGTGCCAGGACCCGGGTCTCAAACTGCGACCTCTGCTGTGTCTGGCAGAACCTCTTCTTGCTGAGCCCCCGGAGATGCTGGACAGCTCCCTGGACAATTCCTTTAAAAATGTTGCCTTGTGTTTTGTATCTCTTGAACCTTTCACTCTTTGCTCCTCCCATTAACGTCCTAGATAAGCCACTCCTTTGTACTTCCTGTTTGCCAGACTATTGTGATCTCTCCATTCAATCCTGCTTTTGTGCTCTACCATTTGTTACTGACCTTTGACTTGTTCCTCGACTTTGCTTCTGCTTGATCCCTACCTGCTACTGGACCCCGACTTGCTCCCCTCCTGGTGGAGCGATCCTGAGGACCGTGACCTGGGACTAACACACAGCAAAAGCCATCCCCACCATCAGGAGCTCTGGTGAACAGCGGTTGGACTCCACATTGGTCACTGGAAACCTCTGTACTTCTATAGCTACTGGTCTCCGACCTCTGACCCCTGACCTCTAGTCGCAGTCATCTTCAGGTTGGGCGCTCCCTGTCTTGCCCCCAGTTCCAGTCCTGTCCAGGGTATCGGGACCTCTCCAGGGGACCTCCTCGGAAGGGAAGACCAATCACTGGAAAGACTACATGTCCCATGGGATGGGGGACAGCTATGGAGTCTAACGCCTGCCTTCAAAGTCCCAGACCCCGAGAACCCCTACTACACTATCTACATCCTGGGGAAGGCGCCACCCAGTGGCCAAACTGCACCAACACCCCCACCCCACAGAGATGATGCCCCATCAAAAATCCCAACTCCAGCGATCATCATCATTACTCTGATTTATGATTATTAAAAAATATTCTAACTATCTGAACCCTGACCCTCTCACCATTTGGTACGGCCAGGTCAAGAGGCAGAAACTTCCTTCACACCCCATGAGCGTCCATGGAGGAGGGGTCCATCCCACATCACTGCCTCCCGTGACACCAAACAATGGAATTCCTCTGCACTCTGTACATTCCAAAAGTATTGGGACGCCGGCCTTTATATGCACATGACCTTTAATGGCCTCCCAGTCTTGGTCTGTAGGGGGCAGTATTGGGTTGGCTCACTCTGTGCAGCTTCACCTCTTCTGGGAAGGCCGTTCACAAGGTTTAGGAGTGTCTATGGGAATGTTTGACCATTCTTCCAGAGGTCAGGCACTGATGTTGGATGAGAAGGCCTGGCTCGCAGTCTCCGCTCTAATTCATCCCAAAGGTGTTCTATGGGGTTGAGGTCAGGACTCTGTGCAGGCAGTCAAGTTCCTCCACCCCAAACTCACTCATCCATGTCTTTATGGACCTTGCTTTGTGCACTGGGGGGCAGTCATGTTGGAGAAGCAAGGGGCCACCCCCAAACTCTTCCCACAAAGTTGGGGGCATGAAATTGTCCAAAATGTCTTGGTCTGCTGACGCCTTAAAAGTTCCCTTCACTGGAACTAAGGGGCCAACCCAACCCTGAAAAATATCCCCCACACATAAAACCCCCTCCACCAAATGGTTTGGACCACTGCACAAAGCAAGGTCCATAAAGACATGGAGGAGCGGGTTTGGAGTGGAGGAACTTGACTGTCCTGCACAGAGTCCTGACCTCAACCCAATAGAACACCTTTGGGATGAATTAGAGAGGAGACTGTGAGCCAGGCCTTCTCATCCAACATCAGTGCCTGACCCCTGGAAGAAGTCAAACATTCCCATAGACACCCCTAAACCTTCCCAGAAGAGGTGAAGCTGTCATAGCTGCAAAGGGTGGGCCAACTCAATACTGCCCCCTATGGGCTAAGACTGGGATGCCATTAAAGGTCATGTGCGTGTAAAGGCAGGTGTCCCAATACTTTTGGCAATAGCGTGTATAAAGTTACACTTACCTGTTCCTGCCTTTTCCGGCAGTGAAGGGCTTCCTGTATTTTTATGGTTCTGGGATGGTAAAATTTTCACCCCCCGCACAATTTCATGCATCCTTTTTACCTTCCCAATTGGCTGTCAGCGTGGTCTCCTGCCACCTGCTGGCAGCGTCAGGATATTATTGTGTGCATGCTGGTTTCGGTTGCTATCTGTGCCATGATTGGAGAACTTTGGGATCTTAAATGGAAACAGACTTTATATTTTCACAAGTCCTGATGAAGTGTGTGTGGTCCCTGAAACACGTTTGGGCCTGGTGCCCAATTGAGGTTTTAAAATAAAACTTTACTTCAGACGCATGTGATGCTTCAATTTCAGTGGCAGTTCCTTGGTGCCCAGAAGCTGCCCCCCCTCCGGATACCCCCTCCCCCTCAGTCAACCCCCCCCCCCCGGATACCCCCTCCCCCTCAGTCAACCCCCCCCCCCCCCGGATACCCCCCCCCGGGGCATCATCAACACAATATGAATAAAATACATTTTAAGTAATGAAGAGACACTTCCCAATATCTTAGGGTTCCATCAATCCATGACATTCACTCACTTCCTGTCCTCGGGTGACAACACTCACTGTAATAATCTATAAAGGAGCAGCGTTGTCACTTGAGGAAAGGACTACAGACCACCTCCCGTTCACCTCATCTCCATTACGGGGGGAGGGGCCCTGTAGCAGTGCTGCCTGTCAATCTCTGCACCCCCTCTGCAGCTGTATTGTTCCAATTCAGATGGGGGGTAAAATTGTGGCTCAGCCATCTGTTTTTACCAGGAGCCCCTTAGGAGGAGCCCCGGCATTGGAAACCACCGGACATCTCTGAGTCGCTTGGGTCTGCTGGGGCTTCCGTCTCCAATCTGCCCCACTTTCATGTTTGATTGAAATGCATCGCTTGTTATTGTTCTGTAGCATGCTGACATCTAGTGGCAGATTTGGGCCACAGCGCCAGGTTTTTGTGATTTTTGGTCTCTCCCCCTTGTCCTCCCCTCCTGTTTAGTGCTAATTAGTTCAGTCCTAGCTGGACGTGCGCACCGCCAAAAAATGCAGTATTTTTGGTTTTTGCTTTTCCGTTTTTATTGTTTTCATTTTTTTTTTCCTTTTTCAGGTTTTTCATGATGATCGACATTCATTATTTCAAATAAATTCCTAAATTCTGAAACATTCGAATTCGGATCGTTTCATTCATATAGATGCGGTATTCGTTATTTTCGATAATTCGGGAATTCTGAAAAATTTGTTCACTAACAAGCAGACAAATAACTACCTTCCAATACCTACCTATAATTTAATAGTTTATAACCATTATCATAGTTATTATTATTATAAACTATTAAATTATAGGTAGGTATTGGAATTTCCTCTCAAATTTGTATTATTAGAATAATAATAGAAATTATCCAAATGTTTTTTTTTCTTTAGGATTTTTCAAATTTTTGGATTTCTGTTCTTTTGTATTTTCGGATTTTTGTTATGTTGAATTTTGGATTTTTGTTTATTCGGATTTTCAAAGTTCGGATTTTCTTTTTTTTGGCTGTGTCTTTGCTGGATTTGGCTGTCTCTTTGCTGGATTTTGCTGTGTCTTTGCTAGATTTTGCTGTCTCTTTGCTGGATTTTGCTGTCTCTTTGCTGGATTTTGCTGCCTCTTTGCTGGATTGGGCTGTCTCTTTTCTGGATCGGGCTGTCTCTTTTCTGGATTGGGATGTCTCTTTGCTGGATTGGGCTGCCTCTTTGCTGGATTTTGCTGTCTCTTTGCTGGATTGGGCTGTCTCTTTGCTGGATTGGGATGTCTCTTTGCAGGATTTTGCTGTCTCTTTGCTGGATTTGGCTGTCTCTTTGCTGAATTGGGCTGTCTCTTTGCTGGATTTTGCTGTCTCTTTGCTGGATTGGGATGTCTCTTTGCTGGATTGGGATGTCTCTATGCTGGATCGGGCTGTCTCTTTGCTGGATCGGGCTGTCTCTTTTCTGGATCGGGCTGTCTCTTTTCTGGATTGGGATGTCTCTTTTCTGGATTGGGATGTCTCTTTGCAGGATTTTGCTGTCTCTTTGCTGGATTTGGCTGTCTCTTTGCTGGATTGGGCTGCCTCTTTGCTGGATTGGGCTGTCTCTTTTCTGGATCGGGCTGTCTCTTTTCTGGATTGGGATGTCTCTTTTCTGGATTGGGATGTCTCTTTGCAGGATTTTGCTGTCTCTTTGCTGGATTTGGCTGTCTCTTTGCTGGATTTTTCTGTGTCTTTGCTGGATTTTGCTGACTCTTTGCTGGATTGGGCTGTCTCTTTGCTGGATTGGGATGTCTCTTTGCAGGATTTTGCTGTCTCTTTGCTGGATTGGGCTGTCTCTTTGCTGGATTTTTCTGTGTCTTTGCTGGATTTGGCTGTCTCTTTGCTGGATTGGGTTGTCTCTTTGCTGGATTTGGCTGTCTCTTTGCTGGATTGGGCTGTCTCTTTGCTGGATTTTGCTGTCTCTTTGCTGGATTTTGCTGTCTCTTTGCAGGATTTTGCTGTCTCTATGCTGGATCGGGCTGTCTCTTTGCTGGATTGGGCTGTCTCTTTGCTGGATTGGGAAGTCTGCTGGATTTTGCTGTCTCTTTTCTGGATTGGGCTGTCTCTTTGCTGGATTGGGATGTCTCTTTGCAGGATTTTGCTGTCTCTTTGCTGGATTTGGCCGTCTCTTTGCTGGATTGGGCTGTCTCTTTGCTGGATTTTGCTGTCTCTTTGCTGGATTGGGATGTCTCTTTGCTGGATTGGGATGTCTCTATGCTGGATCGGGCTGTCTCTTTGCTGGATGGCTAGGTCGTATCTCTGTAGGGTTAGGTCGTTTCTCTGTAGGGTTAGGTCGTTTCTCTGT
>BLSH010347389.1:56072-67655 GCA_018402905.1 Glandirana rugosa
GGTCGTTTCTCTGTCGTTTTAGGACGTTTCTCTGTAGGGTTAGGTCGTTTCTCTGTCGGGTTAGGTCGTTTCTCTGTCGTTTTAGGTCGTTTCTCCGTCGGGTTCTGGATTGGGATGTCTCTTTGCAGGATTTTGCTGTCTCTTTGCTGGATTTGGCTGTCTCTTTGCTGGATTTTTCTGTGTCTTTGCTGGATTTTGCTGACTCTTTGCTGGATTGGGCTGTCTCTTTGCTGGATTCAGATGTCTCTTTGCAGGATTTTGCTGTCTCTTTGCTGGATTGGGCTGTCTCTTTGCTGGATTTTTCTGTGTCTTTGCTGGATTTGGCTGTCTCTTTGCTGGATTGGGTTGTCTCTTTGCTGGATTTGGCTGTCTCTTTGCTGGATTGGGCTGTCTCTTTGCTGGATTTTGCTGTCTCTTTGCTGGATTTTGCTGTCTCTTTGCAGGATTTTGCTGTCTCTATGCTGGATCGGGCTGTCTCTTTGCTGGATTGGGCTGTCTCTTTGCTGGATTGGGATGTCTGCTGGATTTTGCTGTCTCTTTGCTGGATTGGGCTGTCTCTTTGCTGGATTGGGATGTCTCTTTGCAGGATTTTGCTGTCTCTTTGCTGAATTGGGCTGTCTCTTTGTTGGATTTTGCTGTCTCTTTGCTGGATTGGGATGTCTCTTTGCTGGATTGGGATGTCTCTATGCTGGATCGGGCTGTCTCTTTGCTGGATTGGGCTGTCTCTTTGCTGGATTTGGCTGTCTCTTTGCTGGATTGGGCTGTCTCTTTGCTGGATTTTGCTGTCTCTTTGCTGGATTGGGCTGTCTCTTTGCTGGATTTTGCTGTCTCTTTGCTGGATTTGGCTGTCTCTTTGCTGGATTTGGCTGTCTCTTTGCTTGATTGGGATGTCTCTTTGCTGGATTTTGCTGGATTTTTGGTTTTTGCTTTTCCGTTTTTATTGTTTTAAATTTTTTTTTTCATTTCAAATCCAGCAAAGAGACAGCAAAATCCAGCAGACACAGCCAAAAAAAAGAAAATCCGAACTTTGAAAATCCGAATAAACAAAAATCCAAAATTCAACATAACAAAAATCCGAAAATACAAAAGACAGGATTTTGCTGTCTCTTTGCTGGATTTGGCTGTTTCTTTGCTGGATTTTGCCGTGTCTTTGCTGGATTGGGCTGTCTCTTTGCTGGATTGGGATGTCTCTTTGCAGGATTTTGCTGTCTCTTTGCTGGATTGGGCTGTCTCTTTGCTGGATTTTTCTGTGTCTTTGCTGGATTTGGCTGTCTCTTTGCTGCATTTGGCTGTCTCTTTGCTGGATTGGCTGTCTCTTTGCTGGATTTGGCTGTCTCTTTGCTGGATTTTGCTGTCTCTTTGCTGGATTTTGCTGTCTCTTTGCTGGATTGGGCTGTCTCTATGCTGGATTGGGATGTCTCTTTGCTGGATTTTGCTGTCTCTTTGCTGGATTGGGCTGTCTCTATGCTGGATTGGGCTGTCTCTTTGCTGGATTGGGCTGTCTTTTTGCTGGATTGGGCTGTCTCTTTGCAGGATTTTGCTGTCTCTTTGCTGGATTTGGCTGTCTCTTTGCTGGATTGGGCTGTCTCTTTGCTGGATTTTGCTGTCTCTTTGCTGGATTGGGATGTCTCTTTGCTGGATTGGGCTGTCTCTTTGCTGGATTTTGCTGTCTCTTTGCTGGATTTGGCTGTCTCTTTGCTGGATTTGGCTGTCTCTTTGCTGGATCGGGCTGTCTCTTTGCTGGATTGGGCTGTCTCTTTGCTGGATTTTGCTTTCTCTTTGCTGGATTTGGCTGTCTCTTTGCTGGACTGGGATGTCTCTTTGCTGGATTTGGCTGTCTCTTTGCTGGATTGGGCTGTCTCTTTGCTGGATTTGGCTGTCTCTTTGCTGGATTGGGCTGTCTCTTTGCTGGATTTTGCTGTCTCTTTGCTGGATTTGGCTGTCTCTTTGCTGGACTGGGAAGTCTCTTTGCTGGATTTGTCTGTCTCTTTGCTGGATTGGGATATCTCTATGCTGGATTGGGCTGTCTCTTTGCTGGATTGGGCTGTCTCTTTGCTGGATTTGGCTGTCTCTTTGCTGGATCGGGCTGTCTCTTTGCTGGATTGGGATGTCTCTTTGCTGGATTTGGCTGTCTCTTTGCTGGATCGGGCTGTCTCTTTGCTGGATTTGGCTGTCTCTTTGCTGGATTTGGTTGTCTCTTTGCTGGATCGGGCTGTCTCTTTGCTTGATTGGGATGTCTCTTTGCTGGATTTGGCTGTCTCTTTTCTGGATTTTGCTGTCTCTTTGCTGGATTTGGCTGTCTCTTTGCTGGATTGGGATGTCTCTTTGCTGGATTTTGCTGTCTCTTTGCTGGATTTGGCTGTCTCTTTGCTGGATTGGGATGTCTCTTTGCTGGATTGGGATGTCTCTTTGCTGGATTGGGATGTCTCTTTGCTGGATTTTGCTGTCTCTTTGCAGGATTTTGCTGTCTCTTTGCTGGATTGGGCTGTCTCTTTGCTGGATCGGGCTGTCTCTTTGCTGGATTGGGATGTCTCTTTGCTGGATTGGGCTGTCTCTTTGCTGGATTTGGCTGTCTCTTTACTGGATTGGGCTGTCTCTTTGCAGGATTTTGCTGTCTCTTTGCTGGATTGGGCTGTCTCTTTGCTGGATCGGGCTGTCTCTTTGCTGGATTGGGATGTCTCTTTGCTGGATTGGGCTGTCTCTTTGCTGGATTTGGCTGTCTCTTTCTGGATTTTGCTGTCTCTTTGCTGGATTTGGCTGTCTCTTTGCTGGATTGGGCTGTGTCTTTGCTGGATCGGGCTGTCTCTTTGCTGGATTGGGATGTCTCTTTGCTGGATTGGGCTGTCTCTTTGCTGGATTGGGCTGTCTCTTTGCTGGATTTTGCTGTCTCCTTGCTGGATCAGGCTGTCTCTTTTCTGGATTTTGCTGTCTCTTTGCTGGATTTGTCTGTCTCTTTGCTGGATCGGGCTGTCTCTTTGCTGGATTGGGATGTCTCTTTGCTGGATTGGGCTGTCTCTTTGCTGGATTGGGATGTCTCTTTGCTGGATTGGGCTGTCTCTTTGCTGGATTTGGCTGTCTCTTTACTGGATTGGGATGTCTCTTTGCTGGATTGGGCTGTCTCTTTGCTGGATTTTGCTGTCTCTTTGCTGGATCGGGCTGTCTCTTTTCTGGATTTTGCTGTCTCTTTGCTGGATTTGTCTGTCTCTTTGTTGGATTTGGCTGTCTCTTTGCTGGATTTTGCTCTCTTTGCTGGATTGGGATGTCTCTTTGCTGGATCGGGATGTCTCTTTGCTGGATTTTGCTGTCTCTTTGCTGGACTTGGCTGTCTCTTTGCTGGATTGGGATGTCTCTTTGCTGGATTGGGATGTCTCTTTTCTGGATTTTGCTGTCTCTGCTGGATTTGTCTGTCTCTTTGCTGGATTGGGATGTCTCTTTGCTGGATTGGGATGTCTCTTTGCTGGATTTTGCTGTCTCTTTGCAGGATTTTGCTGTCTCTTTGCTGGATCGGGCTGTCTCTTTGCTGGATTGGGATGTCCCTTTGCTGGATCGGGCTGTGTCTTTGCTGGATCGGGCTGTCTCTTTGCTGGATTGGGATGTCTCTTTGCTGGATTGGGATGTCTCTTTGCCGGATTTGGCTGTGTCTTTGCTGGATTGGGATGTCTCTTTGCTGGATTTGGCTGTCTCTTTGCTGGATTTTGCTGTCTCTTTGCTGGATTTTGCTGTCTCTTTGCAGGATTTTGCTGTCTCTTTGCTGGATCGGGATGTCTCTTTGCTGGATCGGGCTGTCTCTTTGCTGGATTGGGCTGTCTCTTTGCTGGATCGGGCTGTCTCTTTGCTAGATTTGGCTGTCTCTTTGCTGGATCGGGCTGTCTCTTTGCTGGATTGGGATGTCTCTTTGCTGGATTGGGATGTCTCTTTGCTGGATTTGGCTGTGTCTTTGCTGGATTGGGATGTCTCTTTGCTGGATTGGGATGTCTCTTTGCTGGATTTTGCTGTCTCTTTGCAGGATTTTGCTGTCTCTTTGCTGGATTGGGATGTCTCTTTGCTGGATTTTGCTGTCTCTTTGCAGGATTTTGCTGTCTCTTTGCTGGATTGGGATGTCTCTTTGCTGGATTGGGATGTCTCTTTGCTGGATTTTGCTGTCTCTTTGCTGGATTTTGCTGTCTCTTTGCAGGATTTTGCTGTCTCTTTGCTGGATCGGGCTGTCTCTTTGCTGGATTTGGCTGTGTCTTTGCTGGATCGGGATGTCTCTTTGCTGGATTGGGATGTCTCTTTGCTGGATCGGGCTGTCTCTTTGCTGGATTGGGATGTCTCTTTGCTGGATTTGGCTGTCTCTTTGCTGGATTGGGATGTCTCTTTGCTGGATTTGGCTGTCTCTTTGCTGGATTGGGATGTCTCTTTGCTGGATTGGGCTGTCTCTTTGCTGGATTGGGCTGTCTCTTTGCTGGATTTGGCTGTCTCTTTGCTGGATTTGGCTGTCTCTTTGCTGGATTGGGATGTCTCTTTGCTGGATTGGGCTGTCTCTTTGCTGGATTGGGATGTCTCTTTGCTGGATCGGGCTGTGTCTTTGCTGGATTGGGATGTCTCTATGCTAAATGGGTGTGTTTCTTTGCTGGTGTAGCCATGGACTCCCTCAGGAGTGGCTGGCAGTTGTGGTCCACCTGCTCGCTGCCCTCAGTCACATGATTTCCACTGAACAGACCGCTACTTTGTTTTGTTGTTTTATTTAGGGATTTGAACTTGGATAGGGATGACCGTGGGCTGCCCAGTAATTGAACACGGGACCTCCGGTATTTACCCTCCTTCTCCTCCAGCACACTGCTTGCTGACCATTACACCTGTTCTCTCCCTGGTCAGAAAGGAAATTTATCAAACCTCCATGACACTCTTCACCACAGCTAGCACATGATGAGGCCTGCTCTGTCTGCTAGCAGGGCCTCAGAACCGCACTTTGTGGGTAAGGGTTGCAGATTTCCTGCTGTGAAGTCATGGACCCTCCTTTGTGTAACTAACTACATTGGATGAACTACAACTCCCAGCCCATCCATCTTCCAGACCCATCCGGTCTGTCCTGCAGTCTAATCTCTCTCCTTCCCCTTGGTTGGCTGCTTCCGGCCTCTACAGACTGCACACTTTCCTCCCAGCCTGTCTCGGCCTTCTCATCCAACTCCCAGGGGCCGCAACTCACTGACTATTTTGTGGATCCTTTAAAGAGTCTCCTTCCATGTAGACCTCAGCTGCTCATCTGCTTCCTTGTGCCACCCCAGGAGGAGCCGACTCTCGCTCCTGGCTGCACCGAGGCCTCAGGGTCACCCCCCCCCCAGGCTGGGGGCTCCCCTCCCAAGTGAGGCCTGATCCGCAGCTCCAGCTACATCCTCATCTCTTCCACCCCAACTCTCGGGATGTCTCTTTGCTACATGGGAATGTCTCTATGCTGGATTGGGCTGTGTCTTTGCTGGATTGGGATGTCTCTTTGCTATATGGGAATTTCTCTTTGCTGGATTGGGCTTTTTTTGTTCATTGCTGGATTGAGCTGTTTTTTTTTTGCTGGATTGAGATGTCTCTTTGCTGGATTGGGATGTCTCTTTGCTGGATTGGGATGTCCCTCTGCTGGAATGGGATGCCTCTTTGCTGGATTGGGATGTCCCTCTGCTGGATTGAGATGTCGCTTTGCTGGATTGGGATGTCTCTTTGCTGGATTGGGATGTCCCTCTGCTGGATTGGGATGCCTCTTTGCTGGATTTGGCTGTCTCTCTGCTGGATTGGGATGTCTCCTTGCTGGATTGGGATGTCTCTTTGTTGGATTGGGATGTCTCTTTGCTGGATTGGGATGTCTCTTTGTTGGATTGGGATGTCTCTTTGCTATATGGGAATGTCTCTTTGCTGGATTGGGCTTTTTTTGTTCATTGCTGGATTGTGCTGTTTTGTTTTTTTTGCTGGATTGAGATGTCTCTTTGCTGGATTGGGATGTCCCTCTGCTGGAATGGGATGCCTCTTTGCTGGATTTGGCTGTCTCTCTGCTGGATTGGGATGTCTCTTTGCTGGATTGGGATGTCTCTGCTGGATTTGGCTGTCTCTCTGCTGAATTGGGATGTCTCCTTGCTGGATTGGGATGTCTCTTTATTGGATTGGGATGTCTCTTTGCTGGATTGGGATGTCTCTTTGTTGGATTGGGATGTCTCTTTGTTGGATTGGGATGTCTCTTTATTGGATTGGGATGTCTCTTTGCTGGATTGGGATGTCTCTTTGTTGGATTGGGATGTCTCTTTGTTGGATTGGGATGTCCCTCTGCTGGATTTGGCTGTCTCTTTGCTGGATTGGGATGTCCCTCTGCTGGATTTGGCTGTCTCTCTACTTGTTTGGGGGGGAGGGGGGGTGCACGCTGGTCTTGCCTAGGTGCAGAATAGTTCAGCACCGGCCCGGTGTCCAGAACCTATGGGCACCCAGTGGGTCAGGCTTTGACCGTAACCAATATATTGATCAGTCCAGAGTAATCGTTCGATTCTTGGATCACATTTCTGCGTGGTTGACTGCAAGGCGTTTCGGCGTATAATGAGGTATTTTGGTCGGTGCGTCTGATGAATGGGGAATTTTCCGTTAATTGGGGAAGTGGCGAGGGCGATGAATCAGCCGTCTAATGAATAATAATACAACGCTCGCCGCTCGCCGGCTGAAGACGTCAAATTACGGAACAATGGCCATAATGCGTTCAGCGGCACACGCCGACCGGCTCGCAATGCCCCGTTTTTATTTGTCGCGCTCCTCACGCCATTAGAAACACATTAGTCATTAATTAGATTAATTTATGCAAAATCCGCCGAGCTCCTCTCCTGCCGCCGTAGAATCCCAGCCAGACAATTATGTCCCGACAAGGCGTCCGGCGAGCGCCCGCTCCACACCGCGCCCGTGACGTCCGATTGTCTTCATTACGGCCCTGCGGCCTTTGGTGGGCGCTGCCTACGTGACGCTCCGCATCATCCGATTGTTAACATCTGTGAGCCGGGCGAGACGGCGGCAGTGACTGCGAATAAATTACGGCGTGCGCCCGCGCCTCGCACTGATCACCGATAAATGAGGGCGATGAAGAGCGAGCGGGAAGAGAATGAATTCCCCGGAGCGAGGGCAACGCAATTCGGGGGTTTCACCCCAAAATCCATGCAGCTGATCTGATTTGATGCCGATCAGAAGATACGGTGATGGGATCAATGGATTGGATACAAAGTGATTATTACCAGGAGGAGGGAACAGCCAATAAATCCAAACTCCGCCTCAGGCTCTAATTGGCTTAAAAAAAAGGGTGGGCTCTGGGGGCGGAGCACTGCGCCCTGCGCCCACCCAGGTGCTGACAATAGCGACCTAGATGGGGTAAGTGTGGTGCTGGTCGGTTGGGCGACAGGGGGGGGGATGGCGGTTGGTTTGTTTGCCGCCCCCCCCCCAAAAAAAAATGGAGCGCCATCCACCACTGTCGGCCTAGGGACTCCCAACCATTAATACATTCTGATATTTGCATAACTCCTCCCACTTCTTGCATCAGGGCGGAGAGCTCTGCAGAGGAGTAATAATGTGACTGACCAACCAGGACAGGGGCCTTTGGAGAGGACTGGGGGCCAAACCTCCTACCTGCTGACTATGGCCCTGGAGAGAGCAGATCATCCTCTAATGATGGACAGCAAACTATTGGACGCTGAGAGTGAGGCTTGGATTCTCTAAATGAGGACAACAAAGATTCCCTTCCAGAGTGGATGGAAAGGTGTAATATTAATCTTCTACAAGGCAATGGTCAGAGGGAATATGGTGGTCCTCCTGCAGACTGGGTGGGAGAGGGAATATGGTGGTCCTCCTGCAGACTGGGTTGGAGGGGGAATATGGTGGTCCTCCTGCAGACTGGGTGGGAGAGGGAATATGGTGGCCCTCCTGCAGACTGGGTTGGAGAGGGAATATGGCGGTCCTCCTGCAGACTGGGTGGGAGAGGGAATATGGTGGTCCTCCTGCAGACTGGGTTGGAGGGGGAATATGGTGGTCCTCCTGCAGACTGGGTTGGAGAGGGAATATGGTGGTCCTCCTGCAGACTGGGTTGGAGAGGGAATATGGCGGTCCTCCTGCAGACTGGGTGGGAGAGGGAATATGGTGGTCCTCCTGCAGACTGGGTTGGAGGGGGAATATGGTGGTCCTCCTGCAGACTGGGTTGGAGAGGGAATATGGTGGTCCTCCTGCAGACTGGGTTGGAGAGGGAATATGGCGTTCCTCCTGCAGACTGGGTGGGAGAGGGAATATGGTGGTCCTCCTCCAGACTGGGTTGGAGAGGGAATATGGTGGTCCTCCTGCAGACTGGGTTGGAGAGGGAATATGGTAATCCTCCTGCAGACTGTGTTGGAGAGGGAATATGGTGTTCCTCCTGCAGACTGGGTGGTGAGGGAATATGGTGGTCCTCCTGCAGACTGGGTTGGAGAGGAAATATGGTGGTCCTCTGCAGACTGGGTGGGAGAGGGAATATGGTGTTCCTCCTGCTGACTGGGTTGGAGAGGAAATATGTTGGTCCTCCTGCAGACTGGGTTGGAGAGGAAATATGGTGGTCCTCCTGCAGACTGGGTTGGAGAGGGAATATGGTGGTCCTCCTGCAGACTGGGTGGGAGAAGGAATATGGTGCCCCTCCTGCAGGCTGGGTTGGAGAGGGAGTATGGTGCCCCTCCTGCAGACTGGGTTGGAGAGGGGATATGGTGGTCCTCCTGCAGACTGGGTGGGAGAGGGAATATGGTGGTCCTCCTGCAGACTGAGTTGGAGAGGGAATATGGTGGTCCTCCTGCAGACTGGGTGGGAGAGGGAATATGGTGGTCCTCCTCCAGACTGGGTTGGAGAGAGAATATGGTGGTCGTCCTCCAGACTGGGTTGGAGAGGGAATATGGTGGTCCTCCTCCAGACTGGGTTGGAGAGGGAATATGGTGGTCCTCCTGCAGACTGGGTTGGAGAGGGAATATGGAGGTCCTCCTCCAGACTGGGTTGGAGAGGGAATATGGTGGTCCTCCTGCAGGCTGGGTGGGAGAGGGAATATGGTGGTCCTCCTGCAAGCTGGGAGGGAGAGGGAATATGGTGGTCCTCCTGCAGGCTGGGTGGGAGAGGGAATATGGTGGTCCTCCTGCAGGCTGGGTGGGAGAGGGAATATGGTGGTCCTCCTGCAGACTGGGTTGGAGAGGGAATATGGTGGTCCTCCTCCAGACTGGGTTGGAGAGGGAATATGGTGGTCCTCCTGCAGACTGGGTTGGAGAGGGAATATGGTGGTCCTCCTGCAGACTGAGTTGGAGAGGGAATATGGTGGTCCTCCTGCAGGCTGGGAGGGAGAGGGAAAATGGTGGTCCTCCTGCAGGCTGGGTGGGAGAGGGAATATGGTGGTCCTCCTGCAGGCTGGGTGGGAGAGGGAATATGGTGTTCCTCCTGCAGACTGGGTGGGAGAGGGAATATGGTGGTCCTCCTGCAGACTGGGTTGGAGAGGGAATATGGTGGTCCTCCTGCAGACTGGGTTGGAGAAGGAATATGGTGTTCCTCCTGCAGACTGGGTTGGAGAAGGAATATGGTGGTCCTCCTGCAGACTGGGTTGGAAAAGGAATAAGGTGGCCCTCCTGTAGACTGGGTGGGAGAGGGAATATGGTGGTCCTCCTCCAGACTGGGTTGGAGAGAGAATATGGTGGTCGTCCTCCAGACTGGATTGGAGAGGGAATATGGTGGTCCTCCTCCAGACTGGGTTGGAGAGGGAATATGGTGGTCCTCCTGCAGACTGGGTTGGAGAGGGAATATGGTGGTCCTCCTCCAGACTGGGTTGGAGAGGGAATATGGTGGTCCTCCTCCAGGCTGGGTTGGAGAGGGAATATGGTGGTCCTCCTGCAGACTGGGTTGGAGTGGGAATATGGTGGTCCTCCTGCAGACTGGGTTGGAGAGGGAATATGGTGGTCCTCCTGCAGACTGGGATGGAGAGGGAATATGGTGGTCCTCCTGCAGACTGAGTTGGAGAGGGAATATGGTGGTCCTCCTGCAGACTGGGTTGGAGAGGGAATATGGTGGTCCTCCCGCAGACTGGGTTGGAGAAGGAATATGGTGGCCCTCCTGTAGACTGGGTAGAAGAGGGAATATGGTGGTCCTCCTCCAGACTGGGTTGGAGAGGGAATATGGTGGCCCTCCTGTAGACTGGGTGGGAGAGGGAATATGGTGGTCCTCCTGCAGACTGGGTTGGAGAGGGAATATGGTGGTCCTCCTCCAGACTGGGTTGGAGAGGGGATATGGTGGCCCTCCTGCAGGCTGGGTTGGAGAGGGAATATGGTGGTCCTCCTGCAGACTGGGTGGGAGAGGGAATATGGTGGCCCTTCTGCAGAATGGGTTGGAGAGGGAATATGGAGCCCTTCTGCAGAATGGGTTGGAGAGGGAATACGGTGGTCCTCCGACAGACTGGGTTGGAGAGGGAATATGGTGGTCCTCCTGCAGGCTGGGTTGGAGAGGGAATATGGTGGTCCTCCTGCAGACTGGGTTAGAGAGGTAATATGGTGGTCCTCCTCCAGACTGGGTTGGAGAGGGAATATGGTGGTCCTCCTGCAGATTGGGTTGGAGAGGGAATATGGTGGTCCTCCTCCAGACTGGGTTGGAGAGGGAATATGGAGGTCCTCCTCCAGACTGGGTTGGAGAGGGAATATGGTGGTCCTCCTGCAGACTGGGTTGGAGAGGGAATATGGTGGTCCTCCTGCAGACTGTGTTGGAGAGGGAATATGGTGTTCCTCCTGCAGACTGGGTGGGAGAGGGAATATGGTGGTCCTCCTCCAGACTGGGTTGGAGAGGGAATATGGTGGTCCTCCTGCAGACTGGGTTGGTGAGGGAATATGGTGTTCCTCCTGCAGACTGGGTGGAAGAGGGAATATGGTGGTCCTCCTGCAGACTGGGTTGGAGAGGGAATATGGTGTTCCTCCTGCAGACTGGGTGGAAGAGGGAATATGGTGGTCCTCCTGCAGACTGGGTTGGAGAGGAAATATGGTGGTCCTCCTGCAGACTGGGTGGGAGAGGGAATATGGTGTTCCTCCTGCAGACTGGGTTGGAGAGGAAATATGTTGGTCCTCCTGCAGACTGGGTTGGAGAGGAAATATGGTGGTCCTCCTGCAGACTGGGTTGGAGAGGGAATATGGTGGTCCTCCTGCAGACTGGGTGGGAGAGAGAATATGGTGCCCCTCCTGCAGGCTGAGTTGGAGAGGGAGTATGGTGCCCCTCCTGCAGACTGGGTTGGAGAGGGGATATGGTGGTCCTCCTGCAGACTGGGTGGGAGAGGGAATATGGTGGTCCTCCTGCAGACTGGGTAGGAAAAGGAATATGGTGGCCCTCCTGCAGACTGGGTTGGAGAGGGGATATGGTGGTCCTCCTGCAGACTGGGTGGGAGAGGGAATATGGTGGTCCTCCTGCAAGCTGGGAGGGAGAGGGAATATGGTGGTCCTCCTTTCAGGCTGGGTGGGAGAGGGAATATGGTGGTCCTCCTGCAGGCTGGGTGGGAGAGGGAATATGGTGGTCCTCCTGCAGACTGGGTTGGAGAGGGAATATGGTGGTCCTCCTCCAGAC
>BLSH010347416.1:67176-77467 GCA_018402905.1 Glandirana rugosa
GAAGAGATGTGAAAGAGGTCAAGGGGTTATTGGAAACACTTGACCACGGGTTTTGTCTTTACGTACAAGATCTACTCCACAATGATTACTACATATGTTCCCGTTTTAGTACAGAAAGAGAGACGTCAGGTATGGAGAATTATGTTCTTTCCTAAAACGAACAAAACCTTTGGCGTCGAACCGTAACGTACGATTATAATTCGAATACTAGATGATCTTGTGGGTCTAGGAAGAGGTGATAACTGAGGGGGTCGACAAGAGGATCATACATTCTAAACACGTACAAAAACGGGGACTCACGTAGTAAAATGTAACCAGTGGGGGTATGAGTTTTTCGGTACGGACCTGGTGAGTTTAAGAAGGGCAGTTTCTGTGGAATGTTGAGGGCGAAATCCAGATTGAAGGGGGTCCAGTAGGTTATTCTTAACAAGGTAGTCACTCAGTTGGTTGTAGACTAGGCTTTCTAGGAGTTTGGAAGAAAAGGGGAGCAAGGAGATAGGGCGCAGATTGTTTAGATCGGTAGGGTCCAGGCATGGCTTTTTGAGTATGGGGGTGACCAATGTAAAATGATGCACTCAGGGGCAAAAACATGCACAAATCTTACATACTAGGAGAACAGCTGGGGGAGTCAATAGTGGAGAAGGATCTGGGTGTTCTAGTAGATCATAAGCTTAATATTAGCATGCAATGCCAAGCTGCGGTTTCCAAAACAAGCAAAATCCTTTCTTGTATTAAGAGGTATGGACTGCAGAGAGAAAGACATGATTTTGCCCTTGTATACATCATTAGTAACACCTCATCTAGAACATGCATTTCTGTTTTGGGCACCAGTTCACAAAGGTTATTGGGGAACTGGAGAAAGTGTAGAGAAGGGCAACCAGACTGATGAGAAGCATGGAGGAGCTCAGCTATGAGGATAAATTAGATGAACTGAATTTATTCTCTCTTGAGAGGTGGAGATTAAGGGGGGATATGATCAACATGTATAAATACTGTACATAAGTGGTCCATAGTGAACTTGATGTTGAGTTATTCACTTTAAGGTCATCACGGAAGACAAGGGGGCACTCTTTATGTCTGAAAGAAAATAAATTTAATCTCCAAATACAGAAAGGCTTCTTCACAGTAAGAGCTGTGAAAATGTGGAATAGGCTCCCTCAAAAGCTGGTCATGGCTAGCCCAGTTGCTTTAAAAAAAAGGCCTGGATTCTTTATTAGATACGCATAATATAACTGGATATTAATATAACATTTATAGGTGAAGATGATCCAGGCAATATCCGATTTGCCTCTTGAGGGATCAGGAAGGATTTTTTTCCCTTGTTGGAGCAAATTGGATTGTGCTTTATTGGGGTTTTTTCCTTCCTCTGGATCAACTGTGGGTATAGGAATGCATCATTTTTCCCCTTCTATTGGTTGAACTGAATGGACTTGTGTGTTTTTTCTTTTTTTTTTCATCAATAGTTTTTATTGAAGTTTTACAGGTGTTACAGTAACGTGTGAAATATTTGTTAAACTTTCCTAATACATTTGAATTCCAACTCTTAAGGATAAGCATTACAGTTCTTTGTTCAAGACTGAAAAGAAAGAAAATTAGTACAGAAACAGTCAAGATAGTTAAAGAAACATTGAAGCTTTAGACCATTGTTCCCAGGGTTGCCAGTCTTTTTGTGTGGGGGCAAGTCGGCCTCTGCTGGAGGCCATTATTAACTCATAGCTTTAGTGTGTGTTAATCAATTCCAGAGTACTGTCAATAGAAATAGGTTGTGTGGACTTCCACAGTCTCGTTAGGCTCAGTCTGGCAGCCAAGAGTATGTGTGTTGTCACGTGTCTGAGATGTATAGGAATGTTTTCAATAGTCAGGTTCAAAAGGGCTAGTGGTTCGAATGGTGGAGTTTGCCATTGTATGACATCTGATAGGATTTGGAAGATTTTGTCCCAATAAGATTGTATAATGGGACATGACCAAAGGATGTGGGATAAATCGCCCTTAGATGTGCTACATACATCTCCAGCAGGAATTAGAGATATTGGCATTGAATGATGTCAGTTTTGATGGGGTGAGGTACCATCTAAGTGATATTTTTGAGTGAGTTCCCAAAGAGAGGAGCATTGTGTTGATTTATAAATCAATTGTAAGGCTTTTTGAATTGCTTTTCAATGTAGCAAGTCTTTAGGTCTGATTTCCAGTGGAGGTGAGATGCTGACTTGGTGAATGTGTGTTTTTGATGGAACAAGTTGTATATTAGTGAGATGCCTCTTTCTTTAGAAGCTGGGTTGTTTAGGTAAGCCCAGATGCTCTTTGGTAGTGTGTAAAGGGGGGTTGTTAGTGTTTTTAGAGTATGGATTACTCTCAAGAATGTGAATTGTTCTGAGGATGGAAGGGAGAATTATGTTTGTAATTGAGGAAATGATTTTATGTTTGTCTTTTCAAACAGGTCTTGGATATTTTTTATGCCTTTATTGTTCCATCTTGCAAGACATAGGTCTATAGACATATGATGGAGGATTTCTATTGGTGGTGGTGGAGCTGAGATGTTTAGGTGATTGGCGGATTCTTTTGCCAGCTTTTTCCATGAGTGAGCTGCTGCCTTCATCATCGGGGATAGGGACGATGGAATTGGGGTGCCAAGAGAAATAACTAGTATCCATGTGTGTAGGTTTGAGTGTGGGAGTCATGTGGCTACTATCTGATTGAGCACATTTTGTTTTTTTGCCTTTCCAGATGCATTTGTTTAAGATTGTTTGGAGGGACCTAAAATGGGATAGGAATACATAGGGTCCTGAAAAGGTGTAGCATTTGAGGTAGGTGTACCATTTAAAATGCTGCCAATCTACCAGTCCATGATAATGCTTGTTTTTCTAAGTGTTGGATGTCTGTTTTTAGTTTGGCGATAAATGGTTTTAAATTAGCAGAGAAAAGTTTTCACACTGATTTTGTTAGTTGTATACCCAGGTAGGAGATATTCTGTTCTGCCATGCAAAAGAATGTTGCATTTGTAATAGATTTCTGGTTATGGCGTCAATTCCTAAGTCTAAGATGAAGGATTTTGTGACATTAACCTTATAGTATGATACATTGCTGAACCATTGAAGGATTCTTTGTACTTCTGCCAGGGAAGGAGCCGGATTTGTGAGCGTAAGGATAATGTCGTCTGCGAATAGACTTATTTTGTGGGACGTTTGGCCGATTTTAAAGTCTGAAATTAGTGGTTTGGTTCTGATATGTTCTGCTAAGGGTTCCATTAGAAGGTTAAATGTCAATGGGGAGAGTGGGCATCCCTGTCTAGTACAGTTTGCTATATAAAATATTTGTGATAAGATGTCTGCCAAGAAGACTCGTGATGAATGATGGTTTGGTATATAGTGCCAAGATGGCAATAAGGATGTGTCCTCCGAATCCCAATTTTTAAAGGACTGATTCTAGATAGGACCAATGAGCTCTATCGAATGCCTTCTCTGCATCTGGAGAAAGGAGCAGAGAAGGCGTTCCGCTAGATTTAGCGTGGTGTATTATGTTTATCAGTCTTCTGGTTGTGTCTGATGCTTGTCTACCGATAGTGAAACCAGACTGGTCTCGGTGTATTAGGGTGGGCATGATGTTCATTAGACACGTAGCTTTTGTTTTAGCATAGATCCAGGTTCAATAGAGAAATCGGTCTAAAATTTTGGGGTACTGTCGGCTCCTTCCCTGGTTTCAGAAGAGTTATAATCAAGGCTTGCGTTGTTTTGAGGGTGAAAAATGAAGAGGAGGCAGCGTTGTTGTAAAAGGCTGTCAAGTGTGGTGTCAGTTGAGAGAAGAACTGTTATAATATTCCCCGGGGAAACCATCAGGTCCGGGGACTTTGGCTCTGGGGAGGGGTTTGATAATGGATTGGATTTCTTTATCCGTGAATGGGTTGTATAGAAGGGTGAGTTGTTCCGTTGTTAGTTTTGGGAGCTTTATTTATTCTGGAAACAGGTTTATGTCTTCAGTTGAGGGTTGGACTGTTTCGAGATCTTGTTTGATATTGTATAGATCACTGCAATACGCACTGAAGGCATTGGCTATGTCTTTGGCTTTGTAAGGTTGATTTTAGAGTGGGGGTGGAATAAATGGTCAGTTTTTGTTTTGGACTTTTGCCTTTTAGTGCGGTTAGCGAGAACTTTTCGTGCTTTGTTGGAATAAGAAGTGGCTTTCAGTTTACACTGAATGTTTTCAAAGGAGTGGAGTAGTAGGGTCCTTAGTTCCTGTCTTAGGGTCATTATTTGGGCTTATCGCACTGGGAGGGGATTTTTCTTTATTTTGAGTTTCCAGATTATTAATTTGTGAGGTGAGTGTGTCTAGACACTGCGTCCCCTTTTTTTTAAATGTGAACTTAGTTTAACCACTTGCCGACCGCCCGCCGCAGCGTGACGGCGGCAAGATGGCTCGTGATCGTGAAACGCCGTCACCTGACAGCAGCCACGATAACTAGCATTGTGAGTGCGCGCATGCCGCCGGAGGCACGCTCGCGCACTCACTGTGTCTAGGGGGGCAGGGAGCGGGTAGGGCGCACTCAATCAGTGCTGGCTACTTGCGTTGGCCCCACCGCAGTGAAAGAATGGAGGTCCGTGTAAGTAAACACGGATCTCCGTTCTGACAGAGGGGGAAGGGCGGTGATCACAGGCTTCCTGTATATGGAAGCCGTGATCACTCCCCTCCCCCTGCCAGCCCAGCACCAATAGAGTTAGGACACAGTGGGGAAACACAGTTAACCCTTAGAGTGAACCCTGCAGGTTAACCCCTTCACTGCCAATGGCATTTACACAGTAATCAGTGCATTTTTATAGCACTGATCGCTGTATAAATGCCAATGGTCCCAAAAAAGTGTCAAAATGGTCCAACATGTCCGCCGCAATATCGCAGTACCACTAAAAATAGCAGATCGCTGCCATTACTAATAAAAAATAAATAAAAACCCCAGAAATTAATTCTCAGCATCCATAAACGTGGCAACTTTTGCGCAAACAAATCAATAAACAGCGATTGTGATTTTTTTAACCAAAGATATGAGGAGGAATTTAAATCGGCCAAAACCAATGAAAAAAAAAATTTTATATTTTTTTTGTATTAGTATTTTAGCAAAAAGTAAGAAAAACTGTTTTTTTTTTTTTGCAAAATTGTCAAGCTTTTTTTGTTTATAACGATGATCATAAATGATGCAGAGGGGATCAAATACCACCAAAAGAAAGCTCTATTTGTGGGAAAAAAAGGACGCAAATTAAGTTTGGGTACAACCTTGCATGACTGCGCAATTGTCAGTTAGAGCGACGCAGTGCGGAATCGCAAAAAGTGCTCTGGTCCTAAAGTGGGAAATCCTTCCGGGGCTGAAGTGGTTAAGTAGTATACCACGTACATAGGCTTTGTGTGTATTGCACATCACCCCGGGGTCACCAATCTAGAATGATTTCAAAGAACTCGAAGGATTTTGAATTATAGAGCTATTTGCTCACCACAGGACAGTGGGAGGAGTCCTCTATAGAAATTGAGATTGACACATGGTCGGACCACGTGGTGGTGTTTTCTATATATTTTTGTGAATTATTTTTGTGATAGCTGGTATCAACACTTCTGTTTGAGATGTGGACTAATGAGACTAATGCTATTAAAGCTTGTGCCTTATTAGAGCAGAACGAAACCTTATTACTAAAACATAAGATCTAATGTTATAATATAACTTTAAAAACTGTTTTTAATCTTAAAGTGGTTGTAAACCTGAAAAATCTAAATTAAATGGATCAGTCTACCTCATACAGCAAAGCAGCAGAAGTCACCTGCCCCCAGTCTGGCCAGGAGAGGAGAAGACGGTCATCTACAATCCTATCCACATTTTTTTAGAGTGAAAAAACCAGACACATAAAAAAAAATTGTGTCACCGCACCTCCTCTCCTGTGACTGACAGACTAATTAGGAGTTTCATGCATGAGCAAGAGAGAAGGGGCATGTGTCCCACAGCCATCCATACAGATTGCTCCTGAAAGAACCTCCAGCCTGAGGAGACTGAAATCAGTTATCCCTGTAAACACTGGGCAGCATTTGAAGCATAGGTGGTGCAGACTTTCTGTACGTAGCACCCTCTTGAATCCTGCACTCTGTACAAAGCACACTCTTGGTATTTAATGCCCCTTAAAGACCCTCTCACACCCATCTTCTGCAGTACGTGCAACATCCCCCCTCCTCCCCCCGGGGAAGGTGGAGGGGTCGTGGTTGAGTTCCTGCACCTATTTTACTAGAAAAAGGGCCTGTTGGGAAGTAAAACCACTGTATATGAAATACCACTTTGAGTAGACTGACTCTTTATTCATGTTATGGTGCTATACAAGCTGGTATTACAAGGCAACACTTTAATTTTTCAGGGAGCCCACTAGTGAGAATTTAACAAAGCAAAACTTCATCATTGCCTAAAGCCTTCATGTCAGAAGAGGTTTCTAAAAGTGTTACAGTCAGTCAGTTCAAAAACATTGTATCTGTAGAATATATATTTTTATTTATACAATCCTAGTAAAATGTTTTATTAGAAAAAAATACAAATTAAATATCCTACCAGGATGCATCTCATATGATCTACACATTTTTGGCAGCAAACTGCCTTAACTTTACACACAAAGATACATTTTTTTGTGAACTTTAAATTCATTATGCTGCTGCAGAGTTACTATATATTAATTAATATATATATATATATATATATATATATACATATATATATATATATATAATTAAATGAGCCTGCTTTAATAAACCCTCAAACTGTGAAAACTGAAATTATCATACATTATAGCAATTAAGATGTGACCTTAACAGCTCAGCATCACACTGATGAATGCACAGAATCATGTTCTTCTTGAATAAATTGGAGAAAGCTGTGCTTTTTCCTTGTTTAATTGAATTAATTCAGTTTTTTTAAAATGTGTCTAATCAGAAAGAGAGGCAGGAATAGCAGCTTAACCTGTCTGTGGTTTGATACTGCAGCAATAAGATGGATCTTACTTGTGTGATACGCAATAGATAAATCACAGTTTTTCTCAGGGAGAGCTTGCCAAGAAAATTAAAAGGATCAGATGGAAAATGTCTTCCTCTTTATGATGAAATAGCACTAAGTATCAAATCTGTTTTGTTCCATTTCTTTATACTTATTACACTACAAATACATTTCAGCCTCATTTCAGACGTTTTTGTAGTCATATACAGTCTCTGTGAAGTCTTTAGCTGAAACATAAATATATAAGGTTATTCAGAACCTAATCTTTAAAAATGATGATTTTTAAAAATTACAAATATTTATACACATAAATAAGCAAAGACATGTGCTGATAGTCTCAATATATGTGTTAAAGTAGAACTATGAACTAAGAATAAAATCTCATATCGGATCACAATCATGTGATTTTAGAGTGTCCACAGTGTAAGACAGGGCTTTTAAAAGTACTCCCTGAAACCTTTTATAACTGTTGTTTCTGCCAGTAGGACTATTTCATAGATACATAGTTGCGTAGTTACATCTGTCTGAAAAAACACACAAGTGGGGGCGTGGTCTGCCGGTTCTGGAAGATGGCTGCCTAAGCTAGGAGCTCATCAGCAAAGGGAGAGAACCGGAGTGAATAGTGCCCACATCCGACCTCAATCCACAGCCATCCTCACCCCAGGCATAGCGGACACTCCAGCTGACTATGTCCCGCAAAAGGATCAATGAAGTGAAGCCCAGAAAGCTGACCTCTTTCTTCTTTAAACCGGCAGCTCAGGTAAGTGAATCCAAAGATGGCGCCGATCTGGCTGTGGCCCAAGAGACATACACTGATCTCCCTGATGAAATCACAGTGGAAACACTGCAGCAGTTTCTGCTTGTATCCCCTACACACCTCTCAGAAGTGAATCCCCTTACAGGCAGCTCTGCTAAAGCCTGCATGGATATTGATGCTCCACCACCTCTGCAGACACGAATAAAGTCCCAAGCTTTCAATCTCTTGCCATCCAACCAGGCCCTACACTCCTCCATGGCATCCTCCCCTACTACAGGCCAGTCTGTCATGGACACTACTCTCAAAGAAATGCTACTATCTCTGCAAACATCTCTGATGACTGACCTACCCTCACTCTTCTCTAAAGTAACCACAGATATAAGCAATATAGAGAAAAGAGTGACATACATAGAGAATGGAGTGGAAGAATGCATTACAACAGTCAATGATATCATAGACACTGTGGATGAGGTGAAAGAGGAGCAGCCATGACTACGTGCAAAACTGGCAGATTTAGAAGATAGATCAAGTCAGAACAACGTTAAGTTGCGGGGTATACCTGAAACTGTCCAGCAAGCAGATCTACCTAAGTGTGTTAAAGAACTCATATGTACAATACTACCAGACGCCTTACCAAGGGATGCCATTATAGACCGCATCCACAGGATTGCAAAACCATCACACCTGGCAGCCTCCATTCCCAGAGATGTCTTGACGAGAGTGCACTTCTTCCACACAAAAGAAAGACTCCTCTCAGAAGCAAGAAATGCATCTCCGCCACCTTCACCCTATGACGGGATAACACTTTTCACACACCTTTCTAAATACACCCTGCAGTTAAGAAGACAGCTCATCCCAGTAACCAAAGGTCTTCAAAAACATAAAATCTAATTTAAGTGGTGTTATCCGGTGACTTTAATCATCAGGAGAAATGGCTCTAATCAGGTGACCAGCCAATCTCAACAATGGCCTACAACTTCTTCATACCTGGGGTATCACACCAGTTCCTCCAGTAGATGGCGTTCAACCCCTAAGCCAAATGAAATCTCCAAGGATGTGTCGCAACCAAAGAAAACAGCTAACTTGACCACAAGTTGGCTTCATCCTCATGTTGGGCCAAGTTCATAGTTTTAATGACTCTCTCCCCAGCTACAAGCTACTGAATCCACAGTTTTACCTACCGACAGTTTTTTTCTCCCACAGCGGTTTGACTGAGATCAACCTTATACTCCACCTACAGTTCTATGCGGTGACAGTTTCACCCAATCTTTCTAAGTTAGAGTTCCAACCATCTTAGTAACGTTACTTTTTTTATACAGCTCTTGTACCAATCTGTACACGTACTTGCTCTCAGAAATCAATGGTCCCAGAGGCTCTTCAGTCCCACATCTTCAGACATCGACATCCTCCACAGTTCCGGACATCTAACTGTAAGTGACTGCTCTACCCTCACAATCGACACAACCAATATGTCACTCAATATCCTATCACTAAACGCCAACGGTCTCAACCACCCAGCAAATAGACACTCACTTTGGAAGACTGCCCAAAACATGAAACGTGACATCATGTGTGTACAAGAGACACATTTCCTTGCATCAGCCACACCCTCATGCTCAAATAAGCAATTTCCACACCTATTCACAGCCTCATGCAATTCCAAGAAAATAAACGTCTTAATAGCGGTGAAAAACAGTCACATTCCTACATTCTGACCCCAACAGCAGATTCATTATTTTAATCTGCAGCATCAACAGTAACATACACTATTGTCAACCTATATGCCCCCAACACCCGTCAAATGCGCTTCTTGTGGAAAATAATGTGCATCATTAAACAGGTCCAACAGGGCCACCTGATCATCTGTGGGAACTTCAGCCTAGTAAGTGACATACATCTTGACAACACATCAGCAGCGAAAAGAATCACCCCAGAAGGATTTCATTCACAAGCATGATTTATTTGATGTATGGAGATGCCACCATGGCTCCGAGAAAGACTTCACATACTTTTCAGCTCTCCCCAAATTGTACTCACGTATAGATATGTTCTGAACTGATAAGTGGTTACTTCAGAATATAAGCACCTCTGTAATCCACACCATAGAAACATAGAAAACATAGAAAAGTGACGGCAGAAAAAGACTGAGTAGTCCATCGAGTCTGCCCCTTTTTATTTATTTTTTTTTTACATTAACCTTGTTGTCTGACTATGGATTTATGTTTATCCCAAGCATGTTTGAAGCCATTTACTGTTGACTGTCTCACAACCTCTGTTGGTAGTTTATTCCAATCATCAACCACCCTTTCAGTAAAATATAGAAACATATATTAATGTAGAAGTTTTTGAACTGACTGACTGGAACACTTTTAGAAACCTCTTCTGACATGAAGGCTTTAGGCAATGATGAAGTTTTGCTTTGTTAAATTCTCACTAGTGGGCTCCCTGAAAAATTAAAGTGTTGCCTTGTAATACCAGCTTGTATAGCACCATAACATGAATAAAGAGTCAGTCTACTCAAAGTGGTATTT
>BLSH010347416.1:79513-103345 GCA_018402905.1 Glandirana rugosa
CTGATTACTCTGATTACGATAATTTCGAACACGGAATAATCTCGTCTTGTTTTGGAATAATGATTTTGTATGCTAGATTACAATATTAATCACAACTCGCTTGGGCCTGACATTGCAAGCCCAGGCATGGCTTGAAATCCCACAGGCACCGTGCCTGGGCCTGGGCCTGTAAAGTTTTTAGCAAGCCCAAGCCAGGCCCCAAGACGATAAAATGAGGTGCACAACTCTTCGACGTCCCGTCGGTTAGTTGTTCGCAAAGTGACCAAACGGGAATCTTCGGTAGTGTCGGTACGGATGATTACCGTACCGACACTAACCGGCCACACCCGAACGATTTTTGAAATGTCCGGGTCCGGGTCCGTGCCACGGACACCCTAAAGTTCGGTACGGACCCGAACGTTACAGTCCGGGTTCGCTCAACACTAATTATAACATTAGATCGTATGTTTTAGTAATAAGGTTTTGTTCTGCTCTAATAAGGCACAAGCTTTAATAGCATTAGTCTCATTAGTCCACATCTCAAACAGAAGTGTTGATACCAGCTATCACAAAAATAATTCAGCCTGACTGGCTGTAGACTTCCTTTTGTTGAAAGAGGAGATCTCCCAGTTTAACAGACCATTACATGTCCAGCTGTTTATAAAATCCTTATTTGAGGCTGGCCAAATATGGATCAAAATTTGCCTAGTTCAGCAAGAACCTGTTAAATTTTGATCCGTCTATGGGTAGGCTGGTTATACTGAAGTTGATCCATGGATCAACTTCAGTACAACCAGCCTGTTGGGATTTATTGGCGCCAACAGTGATCATTGTTTTCTGATGGCTAGGAAACCTCCTGTGGTCATAATACAATAGATCAGTGGGAGGGATTCCCCCATCAACACTGACTGTGGTTGAAGGTAGTGGCAGAACTACTACAGCACAGAGTCTGCACTGACAGCTCCCTCCTCCCTCACACGGATGGGAGAGGAGAGAGCTGATCTGCTCCTTCTCCGCCCACCCCTTTCTTCATATGCGCATTGTGGGAAGTGTGAATCTAAGCAGCTGAATTTGATCATTCAGCTACTGGGCTTCACACGTCCCCCAGTGCACACACAGGAGGAGAGGGGCAGACCAGCTCCCTCCTCTCCCATCTGTGCAAGGGAGGAGGGAGGAGGGAGAGGGAGCTGTCAATGCAGGCTCTGGGCTGTATGAGAGAGACACTCAGCTCAGAGTCCTGCTGAGGAGGCACTGATAGGTACTGATAGGTGGCATTGATGGGCACTGATAGGTGGAACTGGTAATCAGGGCACTGATGATCAGTGCCCTGATTATGAGAGTAAACAACGTACATGTTATGGGAGTAAACAACGTACTGACATCTTGCCGGTTTACGGCTTTCCTTTCCTCACACAAATGCAGCCTTGGGAGGAAAGGACTGCCAATAAACTGTAAGCCTATTCACATGTTGATTCAAAAAGTAGAGCCGGCAACTCCAAACGTCCTTATTGCTTTTTTATTAATGCATGAAAAAAGTGAGGAAAAATATACAGGAGCTCACACGTTTTGGCTTACAAGCCTTGATCACAGCACAATTTTTAGTTTTAAAAAAAGAACATATATACCCTTTCCTAAACCACACCTTCCAATTAGTCATCTCATTATGACAATTAAAAGGTATCAAAAACAGCAGGTGAGATGTAGTACTTGACAGTCCAAACGTGGGAGATTCATTCCAGCAATGGATATATGATATATACATCATCTAAACAAAGAAAAAAATCAAAAAAGAAAAAATACATAAGTCATAACAAATAGATCTTTCCAAATAGACTATTTTTTTGTGTCCATGAAGGTATATCATGCATAAGTGAGTATTTTTGAACTTTATATACTGACAATCCAAGCATGGGAGAGCGTGGATCGACAGTCTAAAATAATGCAAGTGTATACCAGGGACCCAACTGTGATATCGGAGGATAATATATGTACTACCATCTTTGGAAATTTGAAAGCAGCCATGTTAAAGGAGTCCCGAGTCTGGAGGGACTTCACTGGATTAAAACAGTATGTAAATGAAGATATGACCCCGAGAGGCTTAAAGATAAAAAAATTACCCTCCACTGTATACACAGATGAATGTCAAATGGAGTGGAACAATGTGCTTTCGAAATGCTCTTTGGACCTAATGGGATTCATCATTTCTCTTGGCTACTATTCAGCATTAATAATGAGATAAAATTGTTGAAAGACTCACTCATACCGTTCAGTACCATTCATTCATCATTGGAAATCTACACTACACTCAATGAGAAAATTGACAAATTGTTGAGTGCTTTGGAACAAAGTATTATTAATACCAAAGGGCAAAAATACTTAAGAAATGCACAGGACTGTCAGCAAAATAAAATGTATACACCTATAGCAGATTGGATCATGCACATTCAATTCTTAAAACCAGGAGAAGACAGAGACCGAGGACAAATAGAAATGTCAATTTTATTTCTCCAAATGTATCCGATTTTCAATTGGACTTTTCGGCAATACTGAAGGCAGATCCTCACTTATCTCCAGGAGTTCAGCTTCTTCAGTCTTTATGAAAGAAAATGTTGAACAGGACACTTCAAAAAACTACTCTGGAATCTGGGACAAAAAAACAACAACAAAAAAAAAGAGAAAAGAAAAACCAGAAGGGGAGGACACAATTCCAAAAAGATCAAATCATCTCAGACAAGTGAGGAACAACAAGAAAACGTAACAAAGGTGATTCACAATAATAATAATGTGGACAATGCCAGGAATGTTGTAAATCTTTTGCATATCCCTTTGTCTGCTTCTGAGATTTCCCTTCTTTCAAAGGGACTTTCTTTTGTGCCTTCCACCCATTTTGACTTGTTTAATACTCTATTAGATGTGAACAGATTTGTTTGTAACTTACTTTTGAGAAAGCATTTTTCTACTCCTGATGATCCTATTGCAGTCTCCCAGGATGATTTTTCCAGCACTGCTGATGTGACAAGTTAATTTTTTAGATCTTTTAGCCAGATACAACCTGGAAAGACTGCAGTTAGAGTTAGATACCTTACAGAGGGGAAATAAATATTTTTACCCAGTCCATACCCGTAGTACAGCTGTCGAGACCATCCAAGCTTTTGTGGAGAGAGATCTTGTCCAACTCAGGGAGAGAGCGGCAGCAGCCCCTACACACATGGCAAATAACAATTTAATTAGAGATGAAAAGTATACTTTGATTAATTTAAAGGAGTGGCTGTTGTCATTCTCTCAGCTGATGATTATAGAATGGAAGCATTACGACAACTAAGTGATAACACCACTTATTGGATATTGAAAAATGATCCAACCTCTGTATTTAAAACACAGTTGTCTGAACTTTTGGACAGAGGGTTGTAAATGGGGGTTTTAACCCCTAAAACAGCAGAATATCTCTTGATAGATTTCCCAATAGTGCCAATATTCCGTCACTTGCCTAAAATCCACAAGGGTCAGCCCACAGTGGCAGGTATTATATCCCTTTTTGAGAGGCTTGGGCAATGGGTTGATCAATACCTACAGCCCTTAGTAACTAGAGTTCCAGGATACATCAAGGACACCTCTGGTGTTTTGTCACATACACAAGAGATAACATGGCAAACTAGTTACATCTGGGTTACTATGGAAGTAACATCCTTGTACTCATGCATCCCTCATGACCTAGCAATAAATGCATTGAAATTTCATTTCCAACACTACAGCTCATATGATTGGGATTTGAGAGAATTTATACTCATGTCTGTAAGTTTTCTCTTTGAGCACAACTATTTTATGTTTGAGCAATCCTATTTCTTACAATGCAAGGGAACCTCTATGGGAGCCAAGTTTTCTCCATCTCTGGCAAACCTCTACATGGTTTGGTGGGAGGAAACATTTCTGTTTTCGCACACCAACCCATGTGGTACTGCTATTAAAGAAGAAGTAAACCCTGCTGGGCTTTACTTCCTCTATGTTACCCTGCAGTGTAAAAGCATAATGGGCTAGAATGCATCGCATATTAGCCCATTATGTGCCACTTACCTGCATTGGAAGCCAGCGATGTCCAGTGATGTCCCCGCTCCAGTCCGCGTCCATCTTCTGCCCCCTTCCTTCCGGGGCCACGATCTCCGGCTCTGTGAATGGGCGGAGCTGCATGATGTCACTCCTGCGCATGCACGTGGGAGCCGCCAGTCACGGCACAATCACAGTAAAGGGACGGCACAGAGGCCGTTTCTTCACTGCGCATGTGCCCGATGATGTGGGCACATCACAGTACACTGTATATCTCCTAAACCCTGCAGGTTTGGGAGATATGCCGGGAACCTACAGGTAAGCCTTATTATAGGTTTACCTGTAGGTTATAGTGGTTGTCATGGGTTGACAACCACTTTAAATGGTACGGTCACTATATTGACTACTTGATCCATATTTGGGATAGTGATGTTATGGACCTCACTTCTCTTGCACCCCAGATGAACAACAATTCCCTCAATTTAGAGTTTAATATTGAAAGTCATGCTGACACTATGGGGTTGATTTACTAAAGCTTGAATGTGCAAAATTTGGTACAGCTCCACACAGAAACCAGTCAGCTTCAAGGTTTTATTGTCAAAGCTTGATTGAATAAGCTGAGGTTAGAAGCTGATTGGCTAGCAGGCAAAGCTGCACCAGTTTTTGCACTCTCCAGCTTTAGTAAATCAACCCCTATATATTTTCTGGATATTGTTCTTGTGGAGAATAGCAACAGTGGCGAGATACATACACATACATTCCATAAGGAGTGCGCCCGAAACTTCTTACTTTTAGTGAGTAGTTGTCACCAAGTGCACACAATTTGACCAATACCAATTGGTGAATGCATTAGAGCCAGACTAAATTGCTCTAAGAATCTGGTTTTGTGAGGGAATGCAGTAACATAAAGCACAGATTTCAGAAGCGTGGATACAAGAGGTGGCAAATAGATAGAGCGATTCTCATTGCTACTGCTAAGGATAGATCAAAGCTCCTAGATGGTGCATCATGCAGGGGGGCGGGGCTCTGTTCGGGGTGCTGATGGATGTAACTCAGTCACTTTTGTGACCACATATTCTCAGTAATTTGGTTCTGTAAAAAATACAATTTTAAAACATTTACCTATCCTAAATATAGATCAGGACCTGGCGTCTGTGATTTCTTTGGTATGTAGGTTTTCTAGTTGCCGGCCAGCACCCTGGGCAGTGTCTTGTCACCTAGCTTGTATCGCTCATCTTGTCACACAAAGACTTGGCTGCATGCTATGGGATCATACCCTGCAATATTAGCACTTGTAGTTTTTGCGATAAACATGCAACAAATCATAAGGTCTTTGTCTCCTGTGCAACTGGCAGAGAATTTACCATCAGAGACTTTGTCAATTGTAACAGCAACAATGTAATTTATTTAATAGAATGTACATTTTGCAAACTGCAATATGTTGTCTGTACATCGAGACCAATGAGGATAAGAAGTGAGAATTTCCATGGGGCTTCTTATACCAAGGACAAGAGCTTATCTCATGTCTCCAGACATTTCAAATATGTCCATCCTGGGGACATGAGATCCTTTTCATTCTGTGGTTTGGAGAAAGTCAAGAAACCACCAAGGGGTGCTGGATTTCCACTGCAAATAGGTTTGGTGGATTTTCAGTCTCCAATCCAGAATATCGACTGGTTTAAACTCACGATATGATGTCGATTCCTTAGTGTATTTGGAAAGATCTATTTGGTATGTTTTATGTATTCTTTCTTTTCTGATTTCTTCTTTGTTTAGATGATGTATACGTCATATATCCATTGCTAGAATGAGCCACCCACGTTTGGACTGTCAAGTACTATATCTCACCTGCTGTTTTTGATATCTTTTAATTGTATGACTTAATGAGATGACTAATTGGAAGGTGTGGTTTAGGAAATGGTATATATGTTCTGTTTTTAAATCTAAAAATTGTGCTGTGATCAAGGCTTGTAAGCCAGAATGCGTGAGCTCCTGTACAGAGCACCCGCTGTGGATTTTGTTACAAGCTACAAAGGATTTACACTGATTCTGAGTGTTGCACCATTTGCTTTTATCTATTTACATGTTATAAGCTGATCACATGGTGAAGGGCCGCTGTGATTGGTCCTTTATCATGATCAGTGATCATCTGTAGATGCATGCCCCAGAGGGCCCACAGAAGGCAGGGTTTTGGGAGGATGTCCATGGATGCCCTCCCAGAACTGGATAACCTGGGACTCGGAGGGGGAGGTTAGGGGTGCCCTTCATTGTTTCTTGCACCAGGGTCCTCAAGGTTCTAGTTATGCCTCTGGAGGAATACAATTGTATAATGTATAACTGCAAAGAATAATTATTTGGAGATGTTTTCCACAGCAGAAGTTGCAAAAAAAACCAAAAACCCAAACATAACCATGGTGATATGTTGCCTTTCTGCTCATATTAGCTTTATAATTATTATCGCCAGTCCTAAGCAGTAATTGCTGCAAAGAAAATTATTAAAGGGCAACATTAAGCAGCTCAAACAGCTTTAGTATCTGTTCAATGTTTTGGAGGGGCAAAGCCAACATGGGCAAATCTAGGGGGGTGCTAGGGGTGCGCTGTGCCTCCCAAATTTCAGTTGTGCCCCCCAGGCAACTCCCCCCCATGGATGTTGTGCACAAGCAGGAGAAGCTGTCAGTAAAGAGAGGCAGGCTGCACCTGCCAAGGCTGAGTGACTGCGACTTTCACAATGCCCAGCCAGTACACTCCCCCCTGCACAAACAGGAGAGGAGAGAGGCTTGATCCACCTTGTCTCCTCCCCCCACTATCCCCTGTGTCTGCCACGCCCACACTACAATCCCCTGCATGCAGCCAGTACTTTTTCTGAGAAACGGGATGTGTGGCTGGGATCTTTGCAGTACAGAACCTTTAGCTACATCATGCCCCTGCTGAGCCTGCAGAGACCACCTAGGCTGAGTGAGTGGTTCACTGAGCTCTCCCCATCTTCCTATTTTATCTCCCCCTTATCTCCCCCATCTGTTTCCCTCCCCATCTCTGTTCTTCAGGGAGATACACAAACTTACTCAGTGATTTCATGTCCAATTAGCACTTGTACACCTTAACTCTGATATACGAGGGAACTCCATTGTATTCTGAGGCAAGGGGGCATTCTACCAGGCTCTGATGTAAGGGGACACTCTGCCAGATTCTGGTATAAGGGGGGACTCAGCTGTAAGGTGGGACACTGATGTAATGGGGGACTCTGCAGACTCTGATGTAAGGTGGTAGAACTCTAGGGATATTGATGTAAGGTGGAACTTTGGAGACATGGAAGGGGGGAATCTGATGTATAAGAGGAATGCTGGGAACTTTCATGTAAGGAAGGACATTTATGTGAACGTGGCACTCATCCTGACTGCCGCACTCCATATGTTGTTTTGTTTTTTACTTGCTCCTGACCACTGTACTCTATACATTATGCTGTACACAGACCTGATTAAGGTGTTCATTGTTTCAACAGTTGCCAGGTTTTAATTAAGTTCTTCTTTAAGGTCGGCTCAGTAAGGCAGCCCATACATTAGTAATTTTTTTGTTCAACCAGCAGGTTGAATGAAAAAAAATGAGGGGGCGTGGCTTGGCACAATGCTGAATGGAACACAGCATTCGGGAATTCTTTAACTTCACACTAGCGCTGAGGATTCCACCTCATAGAGGTGACAAAACACCTCACCAACCATGCAATTCACCTTCCGCAGTGCCGGTACACACTTGTAGATGACCCGCAAGAGGAAAGAAAACTCCCAGCTGAAGAAAGTCTTACATTTCTTCCTCCCTTCAGAGCGGACACAGTCCCAAGATGAAGCCGGCAACTGCTCCCCTGCTCCCTCCAGTGGCTCCTCACACTCGAGGTTACCCATAAGCTGGTGCACAGCAGTGGCTACAGCCACAATCTCTTACTACCTTCACACCACTTTTGCAGAGTCCAGCAAAGAGCAAGCCTCACCTGTCAGCAGGGCCAGCTACTTCTGAGGTGAGCAATAGCTACAACTCATTGAATGACAACAGAGACTTAGCAGACACAATTAACTCTTTCCCTACTAGCAACCAGCCGATCGCTGACACAACCTTAAAAGACATGTTAGTTTCCCTTTGTGCCTCTCTGCACACTGACATGCTGGAATGTGTCCAGAAATTCAAAGCTGATGTGCAGTAACTAGTGGGAAGAGTAGATCATTTGCAGCGCAAAATGGGAGATTTTGCATCCTCCCATAACACTCTTGTGGATGCACACAATGATCAAACGGATGAGATTTACAGACTTAGGCTAATCTCACCCTGAAGCGGTAGCCGCAGTCGCGGTAAAACCCTGCTAGTTTTAGCTGAGTTTTACCAGTGATATGGCTCTGCTATGCAGGCCTGAGCGTGGTGCTTTTAACCCCCCACAAGGGGTTAAAACGGGGTTAAATGTGCTGGCGCTCCACGCTACTGAGTCAGTGTGCAGCCGCTTTGGAAGCGCTTGTTATTCATTTCAATGGCAGGGGTGGTAGAAGAGCGGTATATACACTGCTCCCCTCACTGCCCCCAAGATGCTGCTTGCAGGACTTTTTGTAACGTCCCGCAAGCGCACCGCCCCAGTGTGAAAGCACTCAGGGCTTTCAGATTGGGGTGGATTTGGGGGGATTTTTGAGGCACTTTACAGACGCTATTTTTAGCTAAAGCAGCTCAGTGTGAAAGGAGCCTTAAAGCTAAAGTGGCAGACTTAGAGAAGAAATAACATAAAATTCCACTGTGTTTCTGAATTGGTACAAGCTGCTCAGCTCCAACAATATGCCTGTGACCTGATTTGTGCTGTATTGCCATCTATCCCTGCTTCTGAGGTAATTATAGATAGAATTCACCATCTGCCAAAACCATTTCATCTCCCTGATTCAGTCCCAAAAGACGTGATCATGCGTTTTCCTTCCTTCCATGTGAAGGAGCAACTTATGTCAGTCTTTAGTAAATTGGATCAACTACCAGAACCCTATACACAACTTAAGATATATGTGGATCTTTTGCAGTATATGTTGCAGCAACGCAAGTCACTCCTGCTCATCACTAAGGCTTTGCAGAACCATTATATCTCCTATCTATGGAGATATCGGGTAAGGATACCAAATCACGCATAACAATACCACTTCAGTGATTACTAAACTTGCAGAAGGACTTAATCAGCTCTGATCCCACACTCCCGACAGCCTCTCCCAAGCTAAGCACTCAGGATGACTGGCAGGTTGTCTCCTACAAATGCAACCATAAACTGTCTGCGACGTAATCGCCTAAAGTATGACGCATATTTAGTTCCACAAAGAGTTTATTGAAAAGGATTAGAAGGTATACAGTCTCATTTGAAGGAACACGTTTTACAAACATTTTAGCTTACGTAGCTAACAATAATGCCGTAACATATAAAAGAAAAACATTTATTGCGGGAAATGTAGAAAAAATTTCACAATAATGTGCTGGGTAATAAGAGGATATTGGGTTACGAAATGCTGGGGGGGAAGGCATTATGGGTAATTGTTGGTTATTAAGTGAGGGGAGGGGTGTAGTACCCCTGATGGAGACTGAAAAGAGAGATGAGGAGGGGAAGATGGGTACAGGGAAGGCATAGGATAAGTGAGGTGTTAGGGGGGGGTGGGGGTGGTGCCCCAAAGAGTCTGGGACGCGTGGTTTATGATCTACTTATGGTTCAGCGTGTAAGGGATTGAGGGCGACTAGGTAAGGTGGCAGAGTAAGAGGTTGTTATGGTTTGCAGATGGCACGATATATATCGGTGCTCTGGAAGAGGATCCAGGGCATCCAGATTTTATGGTGCTTGTTTAGATTATCCGAGGATATTGCTATAAGTTCCTCTATTTCCATAGTTCTATTGAGTCTGCTGAACCAAATTTTGAGTGAAGGGGCTGACGTCTGCTTCCAAAGGGTTGGGATGCACATGCTGGCTGAGGTTATCATGTGCATGGCTAGGGAGTGACAATACAAGTGTTTCATGGGTTCTGAGTAGTGCAAGACGTATTGGTGTAGGGAGAAATCTATTGGATGTGGGGAGACTTGTCTTATTATGTTATGGACCTGTTCCCAATAGACTTTGATAGTTGGGCATTCCCACCAGATGTGTTGCAATGTGCCTCCTGGGTTCCCACATCGCCAGCAGACGTCGGGACATTGAGGGAAAAATATATGGAGTAGCGCGGGTGTTCTGTACCAATGCATTAGCACTTTGTAGTTATGTTCCTGGATGGATACATTGCGAGAGCTTTTGTGTGCTGTGAGGCAGATTGTTTCCCAATTTCTGTCGGGAAGTATGTTGGTGGGCGCTGTTTCCCATATTTTTCTGATGGGAGCTAGTTGGTCCGGTGTGTGGGAGGAAAGCAATGCTGTAAGCTCGCGATGAGGGGTGTCTGAGGTTGGGATTTGCAGAGTTTCTCAAATGTAGTCAAGGGTCTGAGATATAGGTTTTTTTCCTTTGAGCATGTGAGGAAATGCCGAATCTGTAGATATGACCAGTTGGGAATTGATTCAACAATATTGGTGTTGACTAGGTCTAATTTGGTACGGAAGGCTCCCCGGGCAAGAAAATGATGTGCCCTTGGGCGGGAGTTAAGTGAGAATTTAATTCTCATATCAGCAAGACCTGGGGGGAAACTAGGATTGTTCAGGATAGGGGTCATGGGGCCCGGAAAGGATGACAATATAGAGGATTTTGACAGGTCCCAGAGACATTGAATGGGGGGGGGCGATCAAAGGGAAGTTTTTGTTAGACATCTCCTTGTTTTGTTTCTGGAGCCAGATTGTGTCTTGAAGAGGGTGTTTGAGAAGTGATTGTTCAAGGGGGACCCAGTCTTTGGTTTTGACGTGAACGTGCCAGTCAATTATTCTAGCTAATAGTATGGCCTTGTGATATCTTTGGAAATCCGGCAGGCCAATGCCTCCTTTGTGTTTAGGGGCAGTGAGTCTGGATAGGCTAATTCGAGGTGGGTGGCCTTTCCATAGGAATGAGCTTAGTTGGGATCTAATGGAAGAGAAGAATGATTTAGGTAGGGCGATGGGTATAGCCTGTGCTATATACAAAAACCTGGGGAGGGATGTCATTTTGATCGTAGCTGCCCGCCCAAACCAGGAAAGGTTTAATTTTCCCCACGTGTGCAGATCTTTCGAGAAATCTCGCAAGGAAGGAAGGAAGTTTAGTGTGTAGAGTCCTGTTGTCGAGGTAGGGAGTTGTATACCCAGTTATGGAATTGCATCTGTCTTCCAGGTGAAAGAGAAGGAATCAAGGCATTTACTCACTGCGGTATCGGGTAGGGAGATGTTAAGGGCGTATGATTTTTTAATGTTGATTTTGAAGTTAGATATGGCCCCAAAACGTGAGAACTCTTTGAGGAGGTTAGGGATAGTGGTGTCTGGTTTAGTTAGAAAAAGGAGAATGTCATCGGCAAAGGCAGCTATTTTATAGGTGCGATCGCCGATTGTGACTCCTGAGATATCTGGGTTTGTTTGAAGGCAGGTAAGAAAGGGTTCTATGGTAAGAATAAAAACTAGCGGGGAGAGGGGACAGCCCTGTCTGGTTCCATTTTGGATGGGGAAGGCGTCCGATAGGTGGCCGTTTATCTTGATTCTGGCATGTGGGTTTGTGTATAGGCTCAGGATGCTGTTTAGCATAAAGTGTCCCAGTCCCATCGAAGAGAGGACTGCTGCCATATAGTCCCAGGCCACTCTATCGAATGCCTTCTCTGCATCCGTGGATAGGAAGAAGCCTTCTGTATTTGACCTGGCTAGCCAGTGTTGGATAGTAAGAGCCTTAATGGTGTTGTCCCGCGCCTCTCTACCGGGGACAAAACCCGCTTGGTTATGGGATATCAAATTAGGAATTAGGAAAGAATTAGGATTCTTTCACCCCACCTTGAGGGGACTGATGAGGGGTGATTCAAATATAGCCCTAGATCACTCTCTCGATAAGTCGGGAATAGGTTAACCCCGTCTTCTTCACCCAACGAAACATAGCCTGAAACTTGCTAAGCTTCTATATTCTCTAGGGCTCGTTGATATATGGAGGGAACTCAACCCTAGGGTGAGGGATTACACCCATTACTCTGCCCCCCACCAGAGTTTGGCAAGGATAGACCACATCTTTGTTCCAGCCCAGGTTATCCCCTTGATCCCTAAAGCCTACATCAAAGACTCCCCCCTGTCGGATCATTCGTTAGTTATAATACAGGTTATAGCGAACCGTGGCCAAAGGGGGAAACCCCATTGGCACCTGAACGAAACCCTTTTAAATAATCCGGTACACTGCACGTTGCCAGAGAGAGAACTTAAAGAATATTTTTAGTTGAACGACAACGGGGAAGTTTCTCCCTTGACACTCTGGGCAGCCCACAAGGGGGTGATGAGGGGCAGGATTATCCATCTGTCGGTCAAACTCAGAAAAGAGAGGAAGATTGACATTGAGAATTTAGAGCGGGACTTCCATGATCTCTCTAAGTCCCATAAGAAGAATGCAACCCCCCAATCAAGGGCCCAGCCGGAGGTGGGTAGGGTAGCCCTGAACCTTGCCTTGACCACTAAATCCGAAAGACAAATTCAATGGTCCAGAGCTCATTTTTACCTATAAAAAGACCAGATAGGTCCTAAACTGGCTGCCAGGTTGTCTCCTAGGTTTCGGTACCTCTCCTTCCCAAAGATAAGGGATCTAACGGGGGAACTAACTCAGAACCCCCAACGAATTATGACTGCTTTTCTGAAATACTACGCTAGACTCTATGAGTCGGGGAAAACGGCCCCATCCCCTCTTATGGTCACATTTTTAAACAGGATCTCACTCCCAAAACTTACTAATAAACATAAGGATTCCCTTGAACAACCATTCATGGTATCAGAAATCCTAGGAGTAATTAAAAATCTTAAGAAGGGCTCTGCCCCCGGCCCAGACGGATTCTCTACGGGTTACTATAAAGCCTTCTGTCCCATCATCGCCCCCTTTTTAGCGAAATACTTCAACTCTCTCCAAGCAGGGACTATGCTGTGGAACAAGTCCAACCTAGCCTATGTCTCGGCCATCCCCAAACCCGGTAAAGGCCACTCGGACGTTAGCAACTACAGACCTATCTCATTAATTAATAATGACCTAAAAATCCTGACTAAAGTCATGGCCAATAGATTATCTAAGTTCATAAGTAAATATGTCCACAAAGATCAAGTGGGCTTCATCCCGGGTAGGCAGGGCCCAGATCAGATCCGCAGAGCGGTGGACATCATCTCTCTTCTAAACTCAAAATGGGATGGGGGTCCTCATCAGGAAGGGTACATACTCTCAGTGGATCTTCAAAAAGCATTTGACACAGTATATTGGACATACCTCTTTGAGATCCTTGCCAGATGGGGCTTTGGCCCAAAATTTATCCAGACTCTAAGAGCCCTTTACTCCAATCATAGCACTCAGGTCAAACTGCAAAATTTCTACTCGGATCCTTTCATTATTGCCAAGGGAACCAGACAGGAGTGTCCCCTTTCTCCCCTAATTTTTGCTTTAGCAATGGAATCCCTGGCAATTGTCATCAGAGAAAACCCTGATATCCGGGGAGTGCAATGTGGATCCCAGATGCACAAATGTGCTCTTTTTGCAGATGATCTGCTCTTATTTATCACTTCGCCCCTCACCTCTACCCCCCCGAGTCATCCGCTTATTACAAGAATTTGGGGAGGTCTCTGGGCTTAATGTAAATTGGTCCAAATCTGCGGCCCTGAACATTTCTACTCCGGTTTCCACAGTCCAGAAACTCAAGGAACTTTACAAGTTCTCCTGGAACTCCAACCTTATACCATACCTGGGGGTCAACCTGGCAGCCAACATTAAACAGCTGTATGAAGTCAATTACCCACCTGTGTTCCAGAAATTATCTGAGGACCTCTCTAGGTGGGATCAGAAGGGCCTTTCCTGGCTAGGCAGAATAAACGCAGTTAAAATGACACTTCTCCCTAGAATTCTGTATTTTTTTAGATCCCTCCCAATCCCGTTAAGGAATCATCAATTGCAAAAATTGCAGTCACATATAATAAAGTTTGTCTGGGGCCGGAAGAGATATAGATATCAAGCTAATGTCCTATATAGGAGATGTACCCAAGGTGGCTTAGGACTCCCACACCTCTTTAAATATTTTCAAGCCGCTCAAATAGCCCAGTTTTCAGTCATTTATGCCAGGGGGGATAAACCCGATAGGATAACGATGGAGAGACAGTCAGTCCCATTAAACACTATCGATTTTTTTGATAGGGGCTCCCCGCAAAGCTGAGGCCCCCAATCCTCGCGCCTGCCCTCTCTCACTCCATAGCCCTCTGTGATTCTGTTCTCAAACCCCCCCATTTAATCTCGCATCTTTGCCCCCTCAATCACCTTTTCAACAATCCCCGATTCCCACCTGGCATCGAAATACGGGCCTTCCAGTGGTGGACAAACAAAGGCTTATTCCGTATAGGACACTTTTTGACCTCCACGGGCCCTATCACTTTATCGCATTGCAGTAACAAATTGGATATGCCTCTCACCGAAAAATTTCGCTTCCAACAAATACATAATTTCATGTCTTCTCTGTGGAAACTCAAAAATGATTCCACTGGTGTCACTCCATACGAAAAATGGTGCTCTGAGCTTGAGGACCAAAAGGAGGTATTTCGTTAGTCTATGCATCACTGACGGAGAACCCAGACAAGCCCCCCTTTGCTAGAAAACGGGAAAAGGACTTAAATATTGAGTGGGGAGCAAATAGGTGGAGCTCCCTGTTCCAGAGATCCTTCAAAGGGATGGTTAATAATGCCTTACGGGAGGCCAACCTAAAGGTTTTCACGCGCTGGTATCTGGTACCTACCAGACTGGCTGCCATGTTTCCAAATTCATCTGGTCTCTGTTTCAGGGGTTGCGGACTCTTGGGCTCCTTTATCCACATCTGATGGGAATGCCCACGTATCCGAGGCTTTTGGAATAGAATATTCCACTTGTTAAGAAAGATTTCAGGGCAGGCAGTCCCCCAGAACCCTGAAACGGCTCTCCTCATTTTTAGGCCAGACGGTCTTTCCAATCCCCTCTTTAAACTTGCTCATTTCATCCTCTTAGGAGCAAAAATTACAATTACCAGGGCCTGGAAGCGACCTTCGGTTTCCTTCTCTGCTGCTAAACGAAAAGTTTCCTGGGTCATGACACAGGAGAAGCTTGCTAATATCATTCTGGACTCTTCACCTAAATTTTACCTAATCTGGGATCCCTGGAAGAATTACCTAAAATTACCCCCATGAACCAATTTTGTCTCGCTCTTACCCTAGGCTCCCTGGTGCCCTCTACTTTCTGCTTCGTCTTTCCTTCTCGTCGCTGTCCTTGCTTTCTTTAGACTCTTCTGTTTTTTCATGCCTTTCCTCATCACTTTGGTTATTGATGTGATGTTGGCGCCTGTCCAGCGTGATCAAACCCCAAGATTGGGTCGGGAGCAAGCGCAAATACCACTACTAAACAAGTTAATTGTCTATGTTATTTCAAACTTCCTAGGTTCTGGCATTAGCTTTAACAGTCTACCATGCCATCCCAGGCTTACAGTAGGTTCTCTGTTGTATAAAAATGGCATTACTTATCTAACAATGCAGGAGGAAATCTGTTTTTTTTGTCCTCCTCTCCCTTCTTCTCTGTTCTTTAGTTAGTTAACAGTTGGTACCCCTCAGCCCACAGCTTGTTCCCATTGGGGGTGGTTCTGGGGCTTCATCAAAGGGGGCAAAAGAGAAAGAAAGAAGTTAGATACTTCCTCCAGTGTGTTTTTTCCTTCTAACTGATTGGGATTTTGTTTCTTGCCATGATTGCTGATACACCTTTGGCCCTGCGAGGCCTAGATATATTCAACTACATTTGCCAATGTGTTTGAGGATTTTGTGATTCTTTTGGTGATATTTGTTTTTGTATTAAAAACTCAATAAAAACCTTTTAAAAAAAAAAATTGACAACGTTGTCCAACGTAAAAGCACATCACACATACCCCAGCATGCTGGTTTGCATATGCTAGTAATAAATATCAGGAAATAACAAGCGTGTTACATGGATTCTGGGAAAACTTCACAGGGCACATGCATGTCAAATGCTGCGTGCTTTGTCTGGAGGACATCCAGGTGCATCAGTTACCTACAATGATACATTTAAATAATCCTTCTAGCAGTTTAAGCGAGATCCCCAGCAGGTTCAGGCTGACAGCCGGGCAGGCGTGTTTCTGAATATGTAAGTGTTCAGTGGGCAAGCTGAAATGCAGAGTTCTGCAGATGGGAGTACATTGATTGGATCGGCAGTGTAGCAGATCAGGAGGGAGGGAAAAGAGTATGGTGGGGCGTGGCAGGCAGGCTGCAGATATTGTCCCGTGTAGGGAGTGCCAATGGAATGTCTGTCTGACCACAGAGCCGCAGTATGCTTAAACAGTTATGTTCTCCTCAGAGAGGAGGAGACTCACAGTTTGCAGATGTCTGCTGCCAGGTGATAGTTATGTAGATGACAGTGTGGTGACTGTGTTCCGTTCCTCAGCTGATGTTGCTTGATCACATAGAGTGCAATTGGTCGGGGGAGATGATAGATTGTCTATGTTAGATCAACTGGTCCTCCATGTTGATCTCGTTCCCGATCCCCGCTGCTCCAGTGCTATGGGATCCGTCCATCCTGGCTTGTTCCTCTGCTTGTTCACTGTTAATGAGCCACTCAGCTGCATCACCTTTGGCGGATAGCCATTGGTCAGATCCGGCTGTAATTGCATCAGGCTGCTTTGTGGGGTCACACACAAGGCATGGAGGGGGTCATGGGTGTGCAGAGATAACATCGACACGTTTCACTTACTTCTCATAAGTTTCCTCAGCACGGGGTGCCATTGGAGGCATTACCATTTTTATTTGGTTTTCTGAGTTTCCTTAAAGGTAGCCAATGACATCACTTCTGCCCCATTGGTTGTTAATTGATGGATTAATTATTAACCCTATGTTGCTAGAAGGTCTTAGAGTGGTGGTTGCAGACATAAGTATTGCTCTGATTGAATAGTACACGTGCATGCTAAATATATCTTTTGCTGTTAGTATCAGAAAGTGATTTTTACAAAAATATATATTGTGCTGTTAATAGTTGTGCATGCAACAGCAATTATTCAGACAGACCCTGAAGACTTGATGAGTGTTACAATTCCTGATCTTAAACTTCGGTATTTGTAGTGACCATAATTATTCAGTAGAGTTGAGGAGAGGGAGTTACAATCTATTGGTAAAGGCTAATGGAAGAGATTTTAAAGAAAGGGCAGAAAAAACACATACATAGTAGTATTGTAAGACGTTGCATATGAATGGATTATTATGGTTTGTCACGTACCTGGTGGTCGAGTCTGACTTATGCAGGGGACAACCTCTCTTATGGCCCTGGTTCAAGAACCCCTGGTAGAGCAGACAGGGAGTTCTGGAGCACAGGGGGGCATGAGGGCTGGACTTGATGATCACTAGTGGTAGGTGAGGGTCCACTGGAACTCGTGCAGGCAGAAGACTGGTGATGCAGGCCAGTTCAGTAACAGGCTGGCAGTGAGGTACAGATGGACCAGGCAGGTGGATGGTCGGGTACAAGCAAGGTCGGCAAAACAGAGGTACAAAGGAGCAGGCAAAAGAATAGTCGTAGACAGGCCAGGGTCAAGGCAGGCAGATAGCACACAAAGTCCAAGAAAAGCCGGGGTCACAGATACAGGTAAGTCTCTCAGAGTAAACGCTGGGGGTCACAGGATCCGGGGAATGCTGTAGAATGGACAGCACTGGTTGCAGGGTGCTGTCTGCTTAAATGGCCATTTTGGTGCCAATGCCGGCGCATACGCGTGCACAGGCGCCCGCGCATAGGCATTCCAATGGCCACAGATGGTTCCTTACATGATGTTAGCAGTTTTTTGTTGTATAATGCCCCTTCTTTAGGTATACACTGGGTTGAATTTCAGTGTTCTAAGAACACTTGTAAGTTGAGTTCAGTGTTTATCCCTTTAGGCACTAAACTGCCTAATTTAAAAATCCGTTATTTTTTCCTTTTGTAAAAGTATGGTGTCAAAATCCCCTCTTCTTCTTCTGATAATTTAAGGGCAAATATGCCTTTAACCGTAAGGCCAGTGAGCTTTCCCTGATGAAATTTTCTGAAGTGTTGTGCTAGGGGGGACTCATCTAGGGGATCTTTGATTGCTGATAAATGTTCCCCATGCGAGTTTTCAGCTGGCACTTTTTTTTACCCACATACATTTTTTTGCATGGGCTGGTTATTATATAAAGGACTTTCTGTGCTGCAGTTGATAAATTGCTTAATTTTATACGTGTATTGATGGTCACTGTCCGTATATATGTCCGTCCTTTCCACATATTTGCAAATATGGCATCTACCACATGGGTGCATGCCCTTCAAATGAGGTAGATCTGTCAGCCATGTCCTTGCAGGTGATTTTATAAATCCTGATCTAACTAGCTCGTCAGCTATATTTTTCGCTCTTTTGGCTGTCATCAGTGGTCTAGGGCCTACAATAGATTGAATTTGATGGCATCTTGTTAACCACTTCCTTACTGGGCACTTAAACCCCCCTCCTGCCCGGATCAATTTTCAGTTTTCAGCGCTGTCACTTTTGAATGACAATTGCGCGGTCGTGCGATGTTGTACCCAAACAAAATTGGCGTCCTTTTTTTCCCGCAAATAGAGCTTTCTTTTGGTGGTATTTGATCGCCTCTGCGGTTTTTATTTTGTGTGATATAAACAAACAAAGAGCTACAATTTTGAAAAAAAGAACAATATTTTTTACTTTTTGCTATAATAAATATCCAAAAATAAAAAATAAAAAAACAAATTTATTCATCAGTTTAGACCGATATATATTCTTCTACATATTTTTAGTAAAAAAAATTGCAATCGGCGTATGTTGATTGGGTTGCGCAAAAGTTATAGCATCTACAAACTATGGACATTGGTTCATGGCGTTTTTATTTATTTAATTTTTTACTGGTAATGGCGGTCATCTGCGATCTTTATCGGGACTGTGATATTGCGGCAGACATGTCGGACGTTTTTGACACTTTTTTTGGGACCAATGACATTTATACAGCAATTAGATCTAAAAATAGACACTGATTACTGTATAAATGTCATTGGCAGGGAAGGGGTTAACACTAAGGGGGCAGTGAAGGGGTTAAATGTGTTCCCTGGGTGTGTTCTAACTGTGGGGGGGCGGGGTTGGCAGGGGCATGACAGACCTAACTGATCCCAGTGACAGGGATCAGTAGATCTGGCATGCCCCCCTCACAGAACAGGGAACCGCCGTGTTTACATCAGCGGTTCCCCGTTCTGGCTCTCTGTGAGCAGATCGCAGGTCTCCGGCGGACATCGGGTCCGCCCGACCCACGGGCACGCTCACGACGACAGCGCGCCCAGCACGAGCCAAAGGGGAGGACATCTATTGACGGTCTCCCGGCATTTTAAATCCACGATGTAGCCGTCAATCGGCTATGGCGCGGATACGAAGTAGTTAATATGTGCGAATGTCAATGGAGGATCGTGCTCACCTGTTCCCATTGACTGCCAAAAGGCATTATGATTCGTACTGGGCTTAGAGAGGGTGGTTGGGAGTTGCTTTTGCTGTCATGGTGGAGTAAATCCTCTCTTTTAGTTGTGAGACACTTAGAATGCTTCAAGGTGCGATGTGAGTACTTTAGATCTCTAAATCTTTTGTATAATTGTGTTGCTTCCTCTTGGTAATCATTTTCCAGAGTGCAATTCCATCTTATTCTTAAAAATTGTCCAGTAGGGATGCCCTTGATTTTTTTTGTAATTCAAGTTTTTATTGAAAAAAAAACAGAAGTTAAAGCAGCAATACAAAGTAATTGTATATAGATAGTATAATCATATAAACATATAAAATAGGTAGAAAAATATGAATTTTACAAGGTTCAGGTTTCAAGTTTTGATTGCATCATAAAAGTAAGCTACATTAGATTGTCAATAGATTTAAACCATATGTAGAATATGTATAGTTTATATTATGACCTTGTATTAACGAGTAAAGTCAAAAACCAGATAAAGAACCTTTCAGCCTGCGTGTTATTCAGTTGGTGACAGTGGTGGTTATCTTTCGGAGATAGATGTTAAGTAGGGGAAGAGGTGGGCGGGGGGGAGTGGGAGGGGGACAAGCTCTGTTGAAAGCCATATTTAGATCTGTCCCACATGTCCCAGGTTTTATTGAACTGGGTTAACATGTCTTCATTTAGTGCCGTGAGATGTTCCATAGCTCTTATCCCTTTAATGCTAGATATAAGATGGGCCCTGGTGGGTGCAGATGTAGTTTTCCATTGCTTGGGTATTAAGCGTCTGGCAGCAGTTAAAATATGTCTAATTAAGGCTGTACATGACTTGGGGATCTCCTTGAAGGGGAGGCCCAAGAGATGATGAAGTGGATCTAGTACTATATCTGTGTCAAGAATGTGTGTTAGTACTTCTTGAACCTCTCGCCAGAATTTAACAATGATTGGACAGTTCCAGAAAATATGAAGTAGGGAGCCTTGATCAGAGTTACATCTCCAGCATGTGTCATGTATATCTGTATTGATAGCATGAAGCGTTGTGGGCGTCCTATACCAGAATAATAATATTTTATAGATATTCTCTTTGTAAATTACACATCTGGATGTTTTGGATGCGTTGGTCCATATAGACTGCCACATGGCTGGCGAGATATCCCTGTTTAGTGCTTTGTCCCATTTGGCCATGTAGGCGTGGGGGTTCGCTTCTATACTATGGTTAAGTATCAAAAGCTTATAGAGTGAAGAAATCAGTCTAGTTTGGCCCAATCCCTGCATAGCGATACGTTCAAAGGTCGTGGGTTCATCTAGCGTTAGAGATGGTTTCAGAGATTGAAAAAAGTGTCTAAGTTGCACATGTGTGAAGAAGTTTAATGAGGGGATCTACGGATGTTGGTTTTGGAGTTGATCAAATGGCCATAGCTTATGAGTGGATGGGTTCACAAGGTGTCGGAGTTGGAAGATGCCTCGGGCGGCCCATGGTAGCATCCGCACTTTAGAAAGTGTGTCTGGGATAGCTGGGTTGTACAGTATGTTAATTAGATAAGAACATTCAGGAGTCAGGGAAAATTGTGTGTTACATTCTCTCCAGATTTTCCTAGTAAAGACTACTGAATTGATCAGGGGAGGGTTGGGTGGGTTGTGATGATGCCTGAGGCTGACCATAGTAAGGAGGATATATGGGCTGGGTAGGTTGTAGATGCCTCGATCTCTGTCCATTTATTACTGGGTTTTTGGTCCATCCAGGACAGGGTCTGTCTAAGATTGGTTGCTAAATAATATTTTGTCACGTCTGGTACCCCCAGTCCTCCCTGTTCTCTAGAAGCCATAAGTACTGAACGCCCTATTCTAGGTTTCTTATTATTCCATATAAAGGTAAAGAATAAGTTTTGTACTTTTCTCAGATATGATTTTGGTACATGTACTGGAAGAGTTTCAAAAAGGTATAGTAGTTTAGGCATAATTGTCATTTTTATAACATTTATCCTGCCCATTAGTGATATGTCTAAGGGCATCCATCGATGGATTAGTGATCTAATGTTTCGAAGAAGGGGGACAAAGTTGGAGGAATGTAGTTGAGAGTAGTGTGGAGTGATATAAGTGCCAAGGTATTTAATAGCTTTAGTGCACCAGTGATAGTTGTAGTTTTGTTTAAGTTGGGCCGTTTGTGTGGGTGAGATGTGTAGAGGGAGAGCTTCGGTCTTGGATGTATTTATCTTGTATCCTGATAAGTCGCTAAATGTCCGTAAGAGGTCGTGTAGAATTGGGAGCGTGGTGTGTGGGCTCGTCAGTGTCAATAGTATATCGTCTGCAAATAACGATAGCTTGAATTCCTGTTTCCCTACTACCACTCCTTTAATGTCTGCACATGCCCGTATAGCGGCTGCCAGTGGTTCCAGGCAGATCACAAAAAGGAGGGGGGACAATGGGCAATCCTGTCCCGTGCAGTTGCTCATATGAAAGGGTTCTGAGACAGAGTGGGGCGTTTTTACCTGAGCAGTAGGGGAGGAGTACAATGCCTTTATGGCTTTAAAGAAAGGCCCTCTAATGCCTATGTGCCATAGGGTTTCAAACATATATGGCCAACCAAGCCTGTCAAAGGCCTTCTGGGCGTCTAGGCTTAGTAAAAGTGTAGGGGTTTTTCCAAAATGTATAGCGTCTACTAAGTCTATTGTCCTTCTCGTGTTATCTCCAGCCTGGCGGGCAAGGACAAAGCCCACTTGGTCCTTGTGGATCAGTTTAGGGAGGATAGTTGCTAGGCGGTTTGCTAAGATTTTAGTAAAAATCTTATAGTCTGAGTTGAGTAAAGCTATAGGTCTATAATTGGATGGGGTCGTTAAATCTTTTCCTTCTTTAGGTATTACCGTTATATAGGCATGTTGAAAGTGCGGATGGGGAGTTTCTCCTTTCATTAATGACGCATAGAGTTTCAGTAGAAAGGGGGCAAGATGAGGAAAACGTTGTTTATAGTATGAATAGGTGAACCCATCGGGGCCTGGGGATTTATGAGAGGGGAGGGCTTTAATTACTTCTTCTAATTCTTCCAATGTGATTGGGCTGTTTAGAGTTTGTCGATTCATGTCCGAAAGGTGGGGGATGGGTAGTTCATGTATAATTTCTTCAAATTTTGTCTTGTCAAAGGGTGGGTGTTGGTCAGGGGTTAGACAATTGTAAAGTTTCTTATAGAACTTGCCAAAAGTTGAGGCAATACCTCTGGGGCAGTAAGTCGGTGTGCCGTCTGACTGATAGACAAAATCAGGGGTAGCACTCCCAGAATTTAGGTTTAGTCTATGAGTCAGCATCCTATGCGGCTTATTAGCAAATTGGTAGAATTTTTGCTTCATCCATTTGAAATTTTTGGATATATCTTCTGTGTCTAAGATTTTAAGACCGTCTCTTAGCCTCGTCACCTCGCGGAGGTTTGCCAATGAAGAGTGTTTCAAGAGTCTGGACTCTGCTAATTGTAATTGTTGAATCAAGGTATTTTTCTGGGCATTCGCATCTCGTTTGATTTTTGAACTTAGGGCTATAAATTGGCCTCTAATGACCGCCTTATGGGCTTCCCATAGAGTAGAGATCTGCGAAACTGAGCCTTCATTTAGTTTAAAAAACTCGTTTAAGGACCGAGTTATACTTAATTTGACCTCCATACGTTTTAATAGACTATCATTTAATCTCCATTGGCCTCCTCTTGGTGGCGAGGTGTTTAAATTGAGTTCTATGGTTATAGCTGAATGATCTGACCAGGAGTTAAGTACTATGTCCGAGTCTCCCATCAACTGTCCCATAGGGGGTGAGACCAGGAAATAGTCCAGCCTGGTGAACAAATGATGGACATTTGAAAAAAAAGTAAATTGTCTGCCTGTAGGGTGACGTATCCTCCAGGAGTCAATTAAATTGTGACTTCTAGCCCAACTGCGAAAAGACTTGGATTGGGCAATGGTTCGTTTATTTGGTAGGTGGCCCCGAAGGGACTTCCTATCCCTGGTTGATGACATTATCAAGTTGAAGTCGCCTCCAACTATTTTCAATGGGTAGGAGGAATCTAACACAGGGGAGACAACGTTACGTAGGAAGGTTATCTGACCCGCGTTCGGGGCGTATACATTTATGAGCGTAAATTGGGTTTGGTTATGGGAGCATTGAAGAGCTATGTATATACCCAATTTGTCAATAATCAAATTTTGTACCTTAATGTTTGAATTTTTT
>BLSH010347416.1:112446-126970 GCA_018402905.1 Glandirana rugosa
GGCTCTCAAAAAAGAGAGAGTGACGGTCTTGAAAAGTTAACTCCAAAATAAGGTAGACATAGAAGATTACCTCCATTAGAAGATACAGATGGAATAAAACCTCAATTGAAAAGTTCTGGCAGTGAGAGAGAAAAAACTCTCGGACGATCATGTGTCACAAATGATTGTGACACATGAACAATTGGTAATAGGGTATTATGAGACAACGACCATAGACCATAGGTCGTTGTCTCATAATACCCTATTACCAATTGTTCATGTGTCACAATCATTTGGCTTGATACGTAGTCATTGTACAATTTTTCAACTATTTAGCCATTTACATATATATGTCTTTATATGTGTGTTTAATGATTTTAACCTCTGATCGTCCGAGAGTTTTTTCTCTCTCACGGCCAGAACTTTTCAATTGAGGTTTTATTCCATCTGTATCTTCTAATGGATGTCTTGATGTTTGATACAACCAACAATGACCACTAATGATACACACCTGTTTTTGATTCCTGAATATGCTGTCTTTGTAATGAGCCACTAATTAGCAACCATTGCCTCCATGTGTACACTTTAGATATATTCACTATGTTTAGTTCAGTAATATAGGTTATGATTAAGCGGACTACAGAGCCGTGAAACGCGTTAACCCTTTTTGAGCTGTGTTGTCACCTCTGCCTGTCACTTTGTTCATCGTGGTATGATTCACAATAAATCTTCTCTTGGGACTTTGATTGTGCGGTCTATCTCTTCTCACTCATGATTACCTGGACTGGCGGCTGTTCAGACCTGCACTTAGCCTCAAAGATTACACATTATTCCACACCTGGAGCGGGCTCTCTACCTTCCTGCTCAGACCTTCTCCACCACTCTGCCTCTGAACGACTGAAGCTTCAGAAACACATTGTTCAGGACCAGCAACAGGACATGGTAACCTCCCAGGGTCTGGAAAGGCATTGCACAAACTTTTCTTCAAGGTATCCTGAAGATGTTTCATCCTCTGCACCCTCTGTGCAGGCACGATGAGTTCTGCAACTTTACCCTTGTAACGTGGATCAAGAAGGGGTGCCAGCCAGTAATGATCCCTCTCCTTGATACCACAAATCCTAGGGTATTTTTGCAGGCTTTTCAGAATCAGAGAGCCCATGAAGTGTAAGTTTGAGGAGGCATGAGTGTCCTCTGGGTCATTGAGGATGACATTATCAGCAACTATCTCCTTCCAGCCACGTACAACTCCTTGGGTTTCTGGGGCCTGAAAACCATGATCCCTTGAAGACTGCTGTGTATTATACTCCATATCCATGCTAACACATCCTCCTCCTCCTCCTGTGTGTTTGTCGGCTCTGCAGAAATGCTCTCTGCATAAAGGGGGCCTTGAGAGGAAAGGAAGTCCCCCTCTTCCTCCCTCTGTTCTGCCTCAAGTGCCCTGTCCATGATTCCACAATGCGTGTTCTCCAGAAGGAATATTAGTGGGACAGTGTGACTGATGCATGCATTGTCGCTGCTCACCATCCTTGTGGCCTCCTCAAATGGTGACAGGACAGTGCATGCATCCTTGATCATTAGCCACTGAGGTGGCAAAAAAAAGTCCAGCTCCCCTGAGCCTGTCCTGATGCCATGCTCCCAGAGGTACTCATTGATGGCCCTCAGCTGTGCGTGGTGCCGCTGCAGCATTGTCAATGTTAAGTTCCACCTGGTGGGCATTCCACAAATGATTCGGTTGTTGGGCAGGTTGAATTCCCACTGGATGTCAGCCAGTCGGGCACTAGCATTGTATGAACACTGGAAATAACCACAGACTTTTCTGGCCTGCCTCAGGATATCTGGAAAGCCTGGGTACCTAGTCAAGAAATGCTGCACCACCAAATTCAAGACGCGTGTCAAGCATGGAACATGTGTCAATTGTCCCAGTCGGAGGGCAGAGAGAAGGTTGGTGCCATAGTCGCATACAACCATTCCTGGCTCAAGCTGCTGTGCCGTCAACCACCTCTAAGCCTGCCCCCACAGAGCTGAAAGAATCTCTTATCAGTGTGGCTCCTGTCCCCAAGATAGACTAACTCAAGCACCGCATGGCATCTTTTAGCCTGACTGCTTGCATAGCCCCTTGAGCGCTTAGGGAGCACTGCAGGTTCAGAGGACAATTCTGCAGAAGAGGCCACAGAGGTAGAAGAAGAGGAAGGGTGGAGGAGGTGGATGTGGAAAAATCCCCACTAACTTTTTGGAGGCATGGTGGCGGAACTATTTCCAAAACTGAACCCTGTCCTGCATCCTTCCCAGCTGCCAGCAGAGTTAACATGTGTGCCGTGAAGGAAAGGTAACATCCCTGACCTGCCTGCTGGACCATGAGTCAGTGGTAATATGAACCCTGCTGCTGACCGCACTGTCCAACAAGGCCAAAACATTGCCTTCCACATGACGGTAGAGAGCTGGAATGGCCTTATGTGAAAAGAAATGTCTTTTGGGAACCTGCCACTGTGGGACAGCACATTCCACAAATTCACGAAAGGGGGCAGAGTCTACCAGCTGAAAGGCAGTAGTTGGAGTGCTAGCAATTTGGCTAAATTAGCATTAAGACGCTGAGCATGTGGATGGCTGGAACAGTATTTTTTTTTACAGTTCAGCAACTGGGGTAGGGATAATTGCCTGCTGAATTCACCTGGTGGTGTACTGCTAGCAGATTGGCTGCAAGTACTAGATGTGGCACTCATTGCTGCACCCATTCCTCTCAGTGCAGGTTTTGGAGAGGACTGCAGGCATAGTAGGGGTTGAGATCCCAGATGAGGACCAAGGAGAAGTCCGTCTTGTTTTCTGGTGTGGGTTTTTCAGGTACCCTCACCAATGGACTGCATGGCTGGTCATCAAATGTCTTATGAAGACAGTAGTGCCCAAGCGGCTGAAGTCCTGGCCGCGCTTGACCCTCTTCAGACATAGATTGCAAATGGCAATGGTGCGATCTACTGCACATGTGCTGAAAGATGCACACACCAGAAACTTGAAACAGAAACTTTTGAAGTTAACGGGGAGGCAGCAGCATCCTGCACCTGTGGAGCTCTGTGGTCTGATGCAATTGGGTGGCTGCCCTTAAGCTGGCCCCTGGAGGACACCCTGCCTTGTTGGAGTTGAGCCACCTCCTCCTCACTTTCCTCGTCTCTTCTCTCAGGCACCCAAGTACAGTCTGTGTCATGATCCCCTCCCTCCTTGACACTGGAGCAAATTTGGCAGTATGCTGCAGCTGGGGGAACATGACTGCTAGTTTATGGTTCTTTTGCGGCACCCCCTGTCTCTAGGCTCACACTAATCCCTTCCTCGACCTGGGAACCAACATTGGAGCCTTCAAACTGCTGTGCATCCTCCATCAGAATGTAACCGACACTATGTTCGAATAACTCAGGTGACTCCTCTGTGCATGATGGTGGGGCTACAAAAGGAGTAACTATGGACAAGGATCCGATGGAATAGGCCGCTTTACCAGATGGCAAACTTGTACGAGCCTGAGTGACAGAGGGTGAGGAGGATGAGAATGGCTTTGTTATCCACTCCACCAACTCTTCTGCATGTTGTGGCTCAATAGCACGTCCAACTGCAGAAAAAAAGGACAAGTGTGACCCGCCTTCAGAGGATGCACCACATCCACCAACACCACTTTTCACTGAAGGCACAGAGGCTGCTTGCCCTCTTTTAGTGGCCTGGGAGCGTCTGCCTCTCCTTTGTGGCCTTTCTGACATGATGGGTATTTTTTTAACACTGCACTACACTGTACTATATAATGTACACCCCCGAATGCACTGATATATAGTGTACACTCAATAAGCTGTGTGTATATATGTATACACTAGACTGTATATATTTTAGGACACCACGTCAAGTAGTGTGCTATATACCGTACACCCCCAAATGCACTGATATATAGTGTACACTCAATACGCTGTGTGTATATATGTATACACTAGACTGTATATATTTTAAGACACCACGTCAAGTAGTGTGCTATATACTGCACACCCTTGATAGCACTGATATATAGTGTACACTCAATACGCTGTGTGTATCTCTGTATACACTAGACTGTATATATTTTAAGACACTACATCAAGTAGTGTGCTATATACCGTACACCCCCGAATGCACTGATATATAGTGTACACTCAATATGCTGCGTTTATATCTGTATACACTAGACTTTATATATTTTAAGACATCATGTCAAGTAGTGTGCTATATACCGTACACCCCCGAATGCACCGATATATAGTGTACACTCAATACGCTGCGTATATATATATATTAGACTGTATATATTTTAAGACACCATGTGTACTATATACCGTACACCGCCGAATGCACCAATATATAATGTACACTCAATACGCTGTGTGTATATATACAGTATCTCACAAAAGTGAGTACACCCCTCACATTTTTGTAAATATTTTATTATATCTTTTCATGTGACAACACTGAAGAAATTACACTTTGCTACAATGTAAAGTAGTGAGTGTACCGCTTGTATAACGGTGTAAATTTTCTGTCCCCTCAAAATAACTCAACACACAGCCATTAATGTCTAAACCATTGACAACAAAAGTGAGTACACCCCTAAGTGAAAATGTCCAAATTGGGCCCAATGCTTGACACCATCTGAACCAAATAAGTGTATCTTGGTCTCATCAGACCAAAGGACATGGTTCCAGTAACCCATGTCCTTAGTCTGCTTGTCTTCTGCAAACTGTTTGAGGGCTTTCTTGAGCATCATCTTTAGAAGAGGCCAACAGTCATGCAGACCAATTTGATGCAGTGTGCAGCGTATAGTCTGAGCACTGACAGGCTGACCTCCCACCCCTTCAACCTCTGCAGCAATGCTGGCAGCACTCATATGTCTATTTCCCAAAGACAACCTCTGGATATGATGCTGAGCACGTGCACTCAACTGCTTTGGTTGACCATGGCAAGGCCTGTTCTGAGTGGAACCTGTCCTGTTAAACAGCTGTATGGTCTTGGCCACCATGCTGCAGCTCTGTTTCAGTTCTTGGCAATCTTCTTATAGCCTAGGCCATCTTTATGTAGAGCAACAATTCTTTTTTTCAGATCCTTAGTGAGTTCTTTGCCATGAGGTGCCATGTTGAACTTCCAGTGACCAGTATGAGAGTGAGAGGGATAGCACCAAATTTAACACACCTGCTCCCCATTCACACTCGAGACCTTGTAACACTAACAAGCTTCATGACACCGGGGAGGGAAAATGGCCAATTGGGCCCAATTTAGACATTTTCACTTAGGGGTTTATTCACTTTTGTTGCCAGTGGTTTAGACACCAATAACTGTGTGTTGAGTTATTTTGAGGGACAGCAAATGTACACTGTTATACAAGTTGTACACTTACATTGTAGCAAAGTGTAATTTCTTCAATGTTGTCACATGAAAAGATAGAATAAAATATTTACAAAAATGTGAGGGGTGTACTCACTTTTGTGAGATACTGTATATTCTAAAACTGCCTGACTGTATACAGATAGCCCTATCTATCTAGTATATATTTCACTACACTAACCTGCCTGCACTAACTGACAGATAGATAGATAGGGCGATCTATATACAATCTATCTTTTTATCTATCTTTTTTTTTTTTTTTCACAATTAGCTATCTAGCTAAACTGCCTGCAATCCACAACCTAAACTCTCTATCTTATCACTCCAGCACCACTGCCAACACACACTACATAGAGCCGCTGTACAAGCGGCTTTATATAGTGTGGGGCGTGCATTGAGGTTGCTGAGCAGTGATTGGCTAACGGCACCCTGCCTTTACCCAATCATAGCTCTCACAGCAGGCCGCCTGCTGATTGGCCAAAGCATGCAGGTCATGTGCATGCTTTGGCCAATCAGCGGGCGGCATTCCACCAGCATTGGAATACATTTTGGGGCACGCAAAGTTCCCGCGAATGCCCCATAATGTTTGAAATGGCGCAAACTGTCGAACCCCCGATGTTTGAGTCAAACATGCGTTCGACTCGAACCGGGAGCTCATCCCTAGTTCAATATAATTGCTCATACTGCTTGTACCTTCTTTCCTTTCCCTTTTTCACCCCAATCCTATCCCTCCCTACACTACCTCTCCTCTTTCATTAACCCTCCCCCCCAGTCTGAAGTCAACATCATTAGCATTTAAAGCTTGTTTTTGTTATTCTTGCTCATGGTTAACCAATTTGTTGACTGACCTGTATTGTTTTACTCCCTGTTCATTGTACTCTAGTCAGAACAACTGACTTGATGTGGCATTTGTACACCATTTTCTCTTATATGAAATTCAATAAAGAAATATTGAAACTAATAAATGTTTGCTTTGGATTTAATACCACTTTAAGTTGCAAGTGGGTTGTGCCCCACCAAAACGTGGACACTTACTAAAGCTGTTGTTACAGCTGTTGGCTCCATTTTGAGTCCTGTGAGTGAGACTATATTTATGTTGTCAAGTAGGGATGGGCTGAATACCCCTTATTCAGTTCGCAACAGAACATGCGAACAGGCAAAAAATTTGTGCGAACATTCGAACACCATTAAAGTCTATGGGACCCGAACATGAAAAATCAAAAGTGCTTTTTTTAAAGGCTTATATGCAAGTTAGTGCCCTAAAAAGTGTATGGGGACCTGGGTCCTGCCCTAGGGGACATGCATCAATGCAAAAAAAAGTTTTTAAATCAATAGTTTTTTCAGGAGCATTGATTTTAATAATGCGTAAAGTGAAACAATAAAAAATAAATATTCCATTAAATAATGTGCCTGGGGGGTCCCCTTAGTTTTCCTGTAAAAGGGTGTACCTCTGTGATGTTTAGATAGTGCCAGAGCAAAATGACATTTGTAAAGGAAAAAATGTCATTTAAAACCGCACTCGCGGCTGTAATGTATTGCAGGCTCCTTGCGAGCACCCCCCCCGAACCATACCAGGCTACATGCCCTCAACATGGAGAGTATGGGTGCTTTGGGGGAGCCTCTTCCCCACAACCCTGGGCTGTGGTTGTGAGGGTCTGCTGGCGGGGGCTTATCGGAATCTGCAAGCCCCCTTTAATAAAGGGGCCCCCAGATCCCGCCCCCCCATGTGAATTAGTATTGGGTACATCGTACCCCTACTAATTCACCAAAAAGTGTCAAAAGAGAAAAAAACACAGGAGACAATTAGGGACAAGTCGTTTATTAAAAAAAAAAAATAAATAAGTGTCCCCCGTTGTAATCCATTGTTAATCACGGCGCACGACGGACCCAAAAAAAAAAAAGCAGCAACCGCTCCTCCTCCATGAGAGGGCTCCCGCCGACTGACTGCTTTTTGCTTTGACAGTTTATTTATATGGCAGGGCGGGGCACGGGCCGGAAACTGCACCAAACAATGCTATTTGAACTTCCTGCATCTGTCAGCAAGTGCTGTCTGTTCTACAGCTTCTGAGTACCTGTGAGCTTCAGCTCTGTTCCCTGATACCTGTTCCTGTGTTGTTCCTGCCTCTGGGATCTGACTCGGCCTGTCCTGACCTGCTATCTGTCTGCCTGCACCGACCCCGGCTATCCATGACCATCCGCTTGCCTGAACCCTCTGTACTGTGCCGCCAGCCTGTTAATGAATCCTGCTTGGACTTTGACCATTCTCTGCCTGACCCTTCTGTACCTTGCTTGCCTGCCAGTTGGCTACCCAGCCTGCACGACCATCCACCTGCCTGCACGACTATCTGGAGCTTCACATCACCATCAGTGACCATCCAGCCCTCGTGCCGTCCCGCACTCCGGGACTTCCTGTTTACACTACAAGGGGTCCCCGAATTGGGTTTGTAAGAGTGGTTGTTCCCTGCATAAGACAGACTCCACCGCCAGGACCGTGACAGTAACGGACAGCCATGTCCGAGTCTGCACAGGGAACACCCTCTGCCATGGACGAGCTGTGCGCCCACTTGGCCGGGCTCACACAAGCCGTAAAGAACTTGCAGGACGGTTACACCCAGCTGCAGGAACAAGTGTGTGAACTCTCCGCACCATCTGCATCCAGAAGTGGAGCTGCAGCAGGCCGCACCATTATGGCACTGCCATCGGAGCCTAAGGTACCCTTGCCTGACAAGTTCACGGGGGACTGGAGCAAGTTCCTAGCCTTCCGCCGCCTTCCGCAGCTCATGTGAGTTGTATTTTGGCCTACAGCCACACACTTTTTCTTTGGAAGCCACCAAGGTGGACCTGGTGATCTCCCTGTTGCAAGGAGAACCGCAGACTTGGGCCCATCGACTCTGGGAACAGCGTGCACCCCAAATGGCTACCCTGTAGGGTTTCTTTGATGCCATGGTCGAATTGTATCAGGACCCTCACCTTGCAGCCACCCTGCATACCTTGCAGCAGGGCCGGCGCACCGTGGAGGACTACGTGGCAGAGTTCCAGCATTGGAGTGCTGACACCACCCGGAATGACGCAGCACTCTGCTACCAGTTTCAGCTGGGACTTTCTGAGCCACTGAAGGACGAGCTTGCCCGTGTCTGGGTGCCCGGCACCCAGGAAGCCTTAATTAACCTAGCCATTCAAATAGACCAGAGGCTCAGGGAACGCCGAGCCGAACGGTTTGCAGGGAACCTGTCTAACCTAGATGATGCCTTGGGTCCCCAGCCATGTGGCTCCCATACCAGCGTTACCTGTGCCAATGGAGGGGCCTGAACCCATGCAGATTGGTCTCCTGCGCCCGTCCCTCACTCCAGAAGAGAGACAGAGACGCCGGGCGCTTAGCCTGTGCCTGTACTGCGGTGAACCCGGACACATGGTGAGGACCTGCCCTGCCAAAGCCGGTAAGTGGCATCACCAGGCTAACCAGGAAACCAATCACCATTTGTCTCACCTGACTCTCCTTATCTCTTTACAGTTGCCCAGGGGGAGCGTCCAAGTTCCAGCGATTATTGATTCAGGGGCGTGTAGTTGCTTTGTGGACCAAGTCTTTGCTACACTACACCAGGTGCCCTTGCGTCCCAAAGCTCACAAGATGACCATTCGCTTGGCTGATGGGACGGCCATCAAATCGGGCCAGGTGACAATGGAGACCCAGCCATTTCCCTTATCCACCGCCAAAGGGCACTAGGAGCTCCTGATTCTTGACGTCATAGCGTCACCCTTGTTCCCCATCATCCTGGGGCTGTCTTGGCTCCTGACGCTTAGCCCCAGCATAGACTGGTCCTCTGGACCTGCTTCCCTCCCGGACCGTTGGCCCCTCTCTTTTCAGTTTGGACTCTGAACCAGATCCAGAAACCCATGAAGCGGTGCCTCCAGTGTACCACGAATACCTGGATGATTTCAGCAAGAAGGGGGCAGACCAACAACCCTCTGCACAGACCTTATGACTGCCCCATAGAGTTGCAGCCGGGCACAGAGGTCCCCTTCAGCCGCATCTATCCGCTATCTGAACTGGAGTCAGCTCTCAAAGCATATTCAGATAAAAACTTGGCCAAGGGGTTCATCAGACCATCTACCTCTCCTGCTGGGGCAGGCATTCTCTTTGTCGAAAAGAAAGATAACTCCCTCCGTTCCTGCATAGACTATCGTGAGCTGAATCGGATTACGGTCAAAAAACGCTATCCTCTCCCGCTTTTTTCCGGAGCTCTTTCAAAGGCTTGGGTCACCACCGTGTTTACTAAGCTTGATCTTAGAAGGGCATACAATTTAATCCGCATCAGCGAGGGCGATGAGTGGAAGACCGCCTTCCGGACTAGTTTCGGCCATTACGAGTACCTCGTTATGCCCTTCGGGCTCTGTAATGCCCCTTCTACATTTCAGCATCTGGTCAATGATGTATTCTGGGATTACTTAGATATCTTCGTCATCATATATCTGGATGATATCCTAATTTTCTCCCCTTCACTGCATGAGCATCAAAAACATGTGGGCTGTGTCCTGAGTCATTTGCGGCAACATAGACTGTATGCGAAGGCCGAGAAATGCACCTTTGAGCACTCTTCCATCCCTAGGACTGATTTTGTCTGTCTCAGGGGTCACCATGGATCCGCAGAAAGTTACTGCTATCCTGGACTGGCCGGCACCTGTGGATAAAAAAGGGGTCCAACGGTTCATTGGATTTGCTAATTTTTATAGGAGATTCATAAAGGGATTTTCGCCAATCATCGCCCCCATCACCCATCTCACAAAGCAGGGTCAACGGCTCCAGTGGTCGTCCGAAGCCCAGGATGCCTTTCAGGCTCTAAAGAGACTTTTTACTTCAGCACCTATCCTAAAACATCCGAATGCCACTTTGCCCTATGAGCTGGAAGTGGATGCCTCGGAGACGGCAGTGGAAGCGGTCCTGTCCCATAGACGGGGAGCAAGGGCACTCCTTCATCCTGCTAGCCTTCTTCTCCCACAAGCTCACTGCCCCGGAAAGGAACTATGACATCAGTGACAGGGAGCTATTGGCCATTAAGGCCGCGCTGGAGGAATGTCGCTATCTGTTGGAGGGAGCCCAGCACCCCATTCTGATATATATGGACCATAAAAACCTGGAGTATCTCCGCATGGCCAAGAGGCCCCGCCAGGCCCGCTGGGCACTTTTCTTCTCCCAGTTCCAGTTCCACCTGACTTACCGCCCAGGGGCAAAAAACAGTAAACCGGATGCTCTGTCCCGCATGTACACAGAACCCGGAACATCTACTCCTCCAGACACCATCCTTCAGCCCCAGAATTTCCTACTCACACAGGATGACTTGCTCTTGCAAATCTGGAGAAACTCTGTCTGTTCGCCTGCATCCCCTGTCCAAGGACTCACCTGGAAAGATGGTCTCTGGTGGCACCACAACCAGATCTACGTCCCTCAGGAGCTACGCCCTGCTGTCCTCAAGGTCCATCATGACCACAAACTTGCCGGTCATTTCGGCTCTCGGAAAACCGCTGAGCTGATTCTGTGCTCATTCTGGTGGCCACTGCTTTTGGAAGACTGTCTAGCCTATGTCCGCTCTTGAGCTACCTGTGCCAGAAGTAAAACGGACAAAACCAAAGCCTGGGGTTTCCTGAAACCTCTTCCCACCCCGGACCGACCATGGTCCAAGATTTCCATGGACTTTATTGTGGAGTTGCCCCCAGCTAAAGGATAGACAACCATCTTTGTGGTGGTTGACAGGCTGACCAAGATGGCCCCCTTCCTCCCTATGAAGGGCACACCCACAGCGAAAGAGACATCAGAAATCTTTATTAAAGAGATCATCCGGTTGCATGGTGTTTCAGTGAACATAGTGTCCAACCGGGGGGGGGGATGGGGACCAGTTCACCTCTCGGTTCTGGAGAGCTCTCTGAGCTACCCTGGAGATTGATTTGTCCTTTTCCACTGCCTATCACCCTCAAACCAATGGTCAGACCGAAAGGACAAATCATACTATGGAGCAATACCTCCGTTTTTTTTTCCGCCTACTCTCAGGACGACTGGTGCACGTTGCTACCCTTAGCGGAGTTTGCATACAATAATTCGGTGCACTCCGCCACCAAGCAATCTCCCTTTTGGGCCAACTATGGGTTCTGCACCACTGTTCTCCTGAGCCTGGCAGTGGAAACTACAGTACCAGCGGCACATGCATCAGCGCAATTTGTTCGGGCTAACTGGAGGCTCTTGCAAGAGACACTTTCCCGGGCACAAGAAGCCACCAAAGCCGCCTCTGACAAGAAGAAACGGGGCAAGCTCAATCTTCAACAAGGTCTGGCTCTCAACTAAGAACCTGAAGCTTGCTTGCCCATCTAAAAAGCTGGGTCCTCGTTTCATCGATCCTTTCCCGGTTAGCAGAAAAATCAACCAAGTCTCTATTGAGTTGGAGCCCCCCCCATCCTTACGGATACATCCAGTGTTTCACGTGTCCTTTCCCGTTAGAGCCGTAGCTTCCCTGGCCCCTGTCACGGTCCTGGCGGTGGAGTCTGTCTTAGCAGGGAACAACCACTCTTACACACCCGATTCGGGGACCCCTGGTAGTGTAGACAGGAAGTCCCAGAGTGCGGGATGGCACGAGGGCTGGATGGTCACTGGTGGTGATGTGAGGCTCCAGATGGTCGTGCAGACAGAAGAATGGTCGTGCAGGCTGGGTCGGCAACTGGCGGGTCAGAGAGGCACAAAAGGGGCAGGCAGAAGAGTAGTCAAAGTCCAAGCTGGGTTCGTTCACGGGCTGGCGGCAAAGGTACAGAGGGGTCAGACAGGCGGATGGTCGTGGATAGCCGGGGTCGGTGCAGGCGGATAGGGAGCAGGTCGGGACAAGCCGGGTCAGTACACAGGAACCACACAGGAAGCAGGTTTTCAGGTAGGAGAGCTGAAGCTCACAGGTACTCAGACGCTGTAGAACGGACAGCACATGCTGACAGGTGCAGGGAGCTTAAATAGAGCCATTGGGTGAATGGCAAAACTCGGCAAAAAAGTCCAGAACATGGCCTGACTTCACCAGACCAATCTTTTCCTAACAGCCCCTGTCCTAATTGATGAAGCAGAGGAGTTCAATGTGGAGTCAATACTTGACTGCAGAAGATGGGGTGGTGGGGTCCAGTATCTGGTGAAGTAGAAAGGCTATGGGCCAGAAGAGAGCTCATGGGAGCCCGAAACCAACCTCCATGCTGATGATTGCATCCAAACCGTTAAGGATAACAATCCCGCCAAGCTAGCCAAGCTGGGCATCCGGAGGCTGACCCTTGGAGGGAAAAGTTTGCCAGTTTCTGTGCTATTGCCGCTATTGGGCGTGCTTGCGTGCGCTCCCATGCGCACGCACGCGCCGGAAACGGTGCCAAACAACGCTATTTGAACTTCCTGCACCTGTCAGCATGTGCTGTCCATTCTACAGCACCTGCTGTCCATTCTACAGTACCTGTGCGCTTCAGCTCTGTTCCCTGATACCTGTTCCTGTGTTGTTCCTGCCTCTACAAGGGGTCCCCGAATCGGGTGTGTAAGAGTGGTTGTTCCCTGCATAAGACAGACTCCCCCGCCAGGACCGTGACACCCCATAATGTTCTAAATTCGACGAACGGGCGAACACCTGATGTTCGAGTCGAACCACGGGCCCATCCCTATTCTCAAGACATTAACACTTGAGAATAATATATATATATATATATAAGACGAATAGCAGGTGAGGTGCATTCAGGTTTAAGGCAGTGCATGCAATCAAGCCTTCCCACAGGCTAAATGTAGAAAAAGATATAGTCAGGATTGCTGCACTTAATATTTATTGGACATGGGGGCAGAGCCGGCGGCTGGAGTGGATGGTGGTGTGAGAAAAGAGCTCCGACACACCAGTTGCTTCAGAGCTACACACAGCGACACTATCGTTCCAACACACCCCGATCCTGGCACAACAAAGCACGGAGGACTGGAAGGTGGTCATGGGGAAACGAAAAGGCAGAGATCTGCCAAGAAAATTGACCGACTTTTACTCGGCAGCACTACCCAGGCCCAGCCAAGATGGCTCTGGGGGAGGAAGCCATGCAGCGCTCCACACAGGATACAGTACGGAGGAGCAAAGGAGCGGTGAGTCGCCTGATACAGGCACACATAACCCCCCATCGGCTGATAACAACCCAATAAAACAAAGAAGGAGACTAAATCCTTCAGGAGAAGGGGATGGAGACGATAGCACGGAGGGGGAGGACATGGACCAAGCGTCAGAGGACAGCAAAAAACTAGACACATTCCCCACATCAGGCAACCCCATCACAGACATTAATATGAAGGACATGCTGCTGACATTAAGAGGGGCCATTCAACAGGACATTAACTCCTTCATGTGTTCCACTAACAAAGGCCTAACTATATTAGAGAACAGAGTCACACACATGGAGAGCAAAATGGGGGAATTCTCCACAGCACATAATGAGCTTGTGGATGCTCATTTTGATATGGAGGAAGAGATCAAATCTCTGCGACTGAAAATCACAGACTTAGAAGACCGAAATCGCAGGAACAATTTAAAGTTTAGAGGAATACCAGAGTCTGTTAAACCAGCAGAACTATGCCTATATCTACAAAAACTTATGCTCACAACTATTCCCTCCCTCACACCAGCAGATGTGATTATCGACAGAGTCCATAGACAGCCCAAGCCATCTTACTTGCCTGACAAAATCCCCAGAGACACTATAGCAATAATTCATTTCTTCCAAATAAAAGAACAGCTAATGAGATATACAAGACAGAACCAAACCCTACCTGAACCATACAAGGGAATCACGCTATACGCTGATCTCTTCCAGGCCACAATGGCGGCTAGACATAACCTGATCCCCATAACAAAAATGTTAAGGAACCATAAGATCCTCTACAAATGGGGGTTCCCAACCAAATTGATGTTGGAATGGAAAAATGTATCCCACAGCATCACATCTCTGGAAAAGGGCCTGGAGGTATTGAGAAAATGGGGCTTATTACCCAAGGAAGACCACCCCAGCAGCTCAGGACTGACCACTTCAACAAAAGAAATACCTGACCTTTCCGCCAGCAACAGGTAACAATGGGGAACATGCTCCTCCATGGTTGCCTCCCAGTCACTCATTACCGCATAAAACACTAAAAGGG
>BLSH010347416.1:152615-162664 GCA_018402905.1 Glandirana rugosa
CTGGAGAGAGTAGAAAAATTCACCCTCTTGAACATGTTAACCACCGACTGATTTATGAAAAAACGGGGTGACATGTCCCACCCGGTAAATATACCTATGTGGAATTATTTTACCCTTACCAACCACTATAATTGAAGGACAAACACCGTGTAATCATATACACTCCCCCCTTTGCAAAGTTCTACCCACCACTGGTACCGCCGGTAAAACTTCAGTCTGTAAAACTTAGGTTGAAAACAAAAAAGTTATCCTTCTCCTAGTACACTGTGTAGTTTGAAAAATCCTTAAAGTGTTCTTTTTGTTACCACACGAACGAAAATTGCATTGAAATAAGAAAGTACTCAATAAATGTTCAAAGACTGGTGAATATTTTACACAAGTTACACGACGGGTAACACAACCTAACAGTTACGTTGGGAGAAGAGGGTGAGAAGTGTGTGACTATCGTTGTGGCGTCCTCTTTACGAGAAACGTTTCCCCCCTCACATATACTAATGTGCCACAAACAGGAAGTTAATATCACCAACCATTCCCATTTTATTAAGGTGTATCCATATAAATGGCCCACCCTGTACAGTGGGGCAAAAAAGTATTTAGTCAGCCACCAATTGTACAAGTTCTCCCACTTAAAAAGATGAGAGAGGTCTATAATTTTCATAATAGGTACACTTCAACTATGAGAGATAGAATGAGAAAAAAATCCAGAAAATCACATTGTCTGATTTTTAAAGGATTTATTTGCAAATTATGGTGGAAAATAAGTATTTGGTCAATAACAAAAGTTCATCTCAATACTTTGTTATATACCCTTTGTTGGCAATGGCAGAGGTCAAACATTTTCTGTAAGTCTCCACAAGGTTTTTACACACTGTTGCTGGTAGTTTGGCCCATTCCTCCATGCAGATCTCCTCTAGAGCAGTGATGTTTTGGGGCTGTCGCTGGGCAACATGGATTTTCAACTCCCTCCAAAGATTTTCTATGGGGTTGAGATCTGGTGACTGGCTAGACCACTCCAGGACCTTGAAATGTTTCTTACGAAGCCACTCCTTCATTGCCCAGGTGGTGTGTTTCGGATCATTGTCATGCTGAAAGACCCAGCCATGTTTCATCTGCAATGCCCTTGCTGATGGAAGGAGGTTTTTACTCAAAATCTCACGATACATGGTCCCATTCATCCTTTCCTTTACACAGATCAGTCGTCCTGGTACCTTTGCAGAAAAACAGCCGCAAAGCATGATGTTTCCACCCCCATGCTTCACAGTAGGTATGGTGTTCTTTGGATACAACTCAGCATTCTTTCTCCTCCAAACACGACAAGTTGAGTTTTTACCAAAAAGTTCTATTTTGGTTTCATCTGACCATATGACATTCTCCCAATCCTCTTCTGGATCATCCAAATGCTCTCTAGCAAACTTCAGACGGACCCAGACATGTACTGGCTTAAGCAGGGGGACACTTTTGGCACTGCAGGATTTGAGTCCCCTGGCGGCGTAGTGTGTTACTTATGGTAGCCTTTGTTACTTTGGTCCCAGCTCTCTGCAGGTCATTCACTAGGACCCCCCCGTGTGGTTCTGGGATTTTTGCTCACCGTTCTTGTGATCATTTTGACCACACGGGGTGAGATCTTACGTGGAACCCCAGATCAAGGGAAATTATCAGTGGTCTTGTATGTTTTCCATTTTCTAATAATTGCTCCCACAGTTGATTTCTTCACACCAAGCTGCTTACCTATTGCAGATTCAGTCTTCCCAGACTGGTGCAGGTCTACAATTTTTTTCTGGTGTCCTTTGACAGCTCTTTGGTCTTGGCCATAGTGGAGTTTGGAGTCTGACTGTTTGAGGTTGTGGGCAGGTGTCTTTTATACCGATAACGAGTTCAAACAGGTGCCATTAATACAGGTAATGAGTGGAGGACAGAGGAGCCTCTTAAAGAAGAAGTTACAGGTCTGTGAGAGCCAGGAATCTTGCTTTTTTTTTGTAGGTGGCCAAATACTTATTTTCCACCATAATTTGCAAATAAATTCTTTAAAAATCAGACAATGTGATTTTCTGATTTTTTTTTTCTCATTCTGTCTCTCATGAAGTGTACCTATGATGAAAATTACAGACCTCTCTCATCTTTTTAAGGGGGAGAACTTGCACAATTTGTGGCTGACTAAATACTTTTTTGCCTCACTGTATATGAGAGAACACATCCATACCAAAAGGGTATGTATATATGAGATAAAATTCTGAATATAAAAGATGTTATTCTCTATAACACACACATGTGTCCCACTAATACAAAGCCCCAGATGTACCAATAAGATTTATAAAAATAAATACAAATCAAAATCAGAATTGAGTCCTCTCGGCCAAATAGTATCAAGATGATTTATCCAATAGACCTCACGTTTCCTAAGCTGTAATTCTTTGTTGCCTCCCCATTTATTACGTTCAATGCTGCCAATCACCATATATTTTAGTTAATGGTAGATTAGGTAATGTGGCAACTCAAAATATGTCGGCACCTCATCCCGTGTGTATTGATTTCATAATAATTTGGGGGAACGGGGAAAGGGGAAGGGAAATGGGATAGGGGGAATGGCAAATGGGATTATAACGGTGCCTCTCTTTCAATTCACAACCAGTAGTTGAATAAAATCATCTTCTTTATTAACACAAGTTTAAAAATAGATATATAGGGGACATAAATGTAATACCAATCCAAGACAAATACAGTCCATATCTAAAATGTTTAAGCATGAAGTACAGAATTCAATGATGGCAATATTGCATGGTGGTCCATATCCTACATGTTTCGCCAAACTGTGGCTTCATCAGGGATTTTAGCGGGCCATCATGAAAGTGCTCAATGCTATATAACAAAAAGGAAAAAAACACAAACGAATAACATGTAATGATTCAATGTAAGGTTAACATTTAATTACAACCCAATTTGATATTCAAAGATTTTCTTAAAAAATGCTTTTGTGGATGCATTCACCTCCTACAGCTTGGTTCGGTCACCAGAGCCAGGTGCAAGCCAAGTCCCAGGCCGCTGCACACGTCACACCGGGGAAGGGGGGTGCTGCATGCACATAGATGACCATATATAAAGCCAGCTATATATGACACAAAGTTTTTTTTTCCCCTCAGCAGGTATCTAAACAAAACAAACCAAAAAAGTGAATAAGTACTTCACACATTGCCCAAGTGTGTATAAATTGCAAAAACAGACTAGCAATTGTTCATTTATATGTCAAGTACAAGACTTACTAATGCAGTTGTTATATATTCTTTAACCACCAGGGGTCTCACTGATTTGGGCAAACGACAAAAGCCCCACAGCTGGAGAAACGAATATGGTGTCAGCTATAAAAAAAGGGAAAAAAAGAGCAAAATAATAACATGTGATAGACCAGCTGTATAGGGTCAAGGTTAAACCCTTCTATAGAGACCAACCAACACAGACCAACATAAAGAGGACCCCAATTGTATAAGGCAATTATAAAGCAAGAATGAAGATTCTCTAAGTCCACAATATATTTTAAGGCTTTAAACTTCTTGCTCTATATAATTGAGCAAAGAAGATCCTATAGAAGGGTCACCCATAAATCAGTGACATCCACATCCAAAATTAAATAAAAGAATATATATAGCCCAGAAAACACAGTATAACCTATCACAATAGAAACTTCGATTTACCTGACTCAGCAAAACCTCAATGTTTGCTCCGTGGTCCCAGCACAGCCGAACTGGGATCACAAATGAGAAGCCAGCCTATAAAGCCGTCCGCCAGAGACACCGCACCTGCGTCACTCCCCCCACCCACACACAGTGTCATCGTGCCTACTACAATCCCCACAATGCCCCTGAGGAGGGAGGAGCGCCCACCACCATTGCGCATGACTCCACCTCCCTCCCCCGGGACCTACAGGAAAGCAGCCACGCATAGACAACCCAGAGGGGGAAAGAGAGGGCGCTACCCGATGGCTCCTGGGGCGCCTCCTGTGGAGGATGGAGGCACCCTCCCATACGGACACGCAAACACCCCCAACAGCCCCGGATCATACACAATCAGCCGGCACCGGGTCACGCAACCAAGCCAGTGAGCAAACCACAAAACGCAAGACTGTCAAAAAAGAAAGAAAAAATCCCTCTCTCTTTTGACCTGGCAAACGCAACCCTTCAGAAAGCCATGTATATTAAGGCACATTATTGAAAATGACTATACATCGAACCATCATAAATATGAACAATATGAACTTTAAATATCAATACAATTTAATACATTAGGAGATTATGGACAATCAATATCAATTCCAACATGTCATTATCTTAACATATAATATATAATAATAAAAAATAAATAAATAAAATTGCGTATGGCTGAAGAAAAAAAAAAAAAAGGAGGAAGGGGGAGAGAGAAGGGGAGTAGATGTTATGGTTTTAAGGGGGACATACTTCCATGTAGTTAGGGCCACATATGTACAAGGTATACTTATAGAAAGGAAGTATAGCTCAAGTTTTCATTGAGACCAGGAAGAGTGGTTGATTGAAGGGTGTGTATCCATCACGCCTCCATCTGGAGGAGTGCCCGGTCCACACTACCCCCTCGTGGATGTGCGAATGGTATTAGAGAAGTTTTTTTCATTACTTAGATGGCTTTTAACCAGCCGATCTTTAAGTGAGATTGCACGCCTATAGGTAACCTGGGGATACGTATTAATATACTGGCAAACGGTGGGGTCTGAAGTCAGAAGCGGCCAAAACCTTTTAAGAATATCTGTAACTTCCCGATGTTGTGTTGAGTATTTGGTAATTCCTCTAGTTATTGAAGAGCATTGGTTGGATCTATCAGAGAATAGTAATGACTATCTCTCCCGTTTTTTGACCTTATTGTATGCTCTTTTTAAGCAATTATGGCCATAGCCTCGTTCACGGAGTCTTTGATATAGCTCGGAGGCAGATCGATGAAAATCCGCATCCGAGCTACAATTTCGCTTTGGGCGTAAGTATTGGCTAAATGGTATACTATTTATTAGACCTTTGGGATGTGAACTTCTCGCATGCAAAATTGTGTTTCCAGCGGTGGGTTTCCTATACAGTGTAGTGCCCACCATACTGCTGGCGTCTACATATATTTCAATATCAAGATCCCTCAGTGTTTTTTCAATAATTTCAAGTCCACGTGTATGTGGTATTGCATTATATAAACCTTCAATGTCAATAGCTACCGACCATGTATTTTCAGGTAGATGTATTCCTTCTATTGACCTAAGCAGGTCAATGGTATCCTTGACATACGATGACAAAGATACCACATGTGGCTGCAGATACTCGTCCACCAATCTACTTGCATTTTCTGTTATACTTCCACATCCTCAAATCAGCCTGGGAGAAGAATCTCACTTCATGCTCCCAAGGAATGATTACACTTTTATGCAAACAGTATGATGAGGAGCTGGGCCTTCTCGACACTCAAATTAAGAAATGGAATAATGAATATGTCCTCTCGGCGAGTACTCCTTTTTTCAAAAAGAAGGAAGAAGAACTGAGGGAACATATTCAGAAATATACTGTAGACCTTATCAGTAAGAAGGAAGCCAAATTCCAAAAAGACAAATTGGCACATGAGAATGGCTACGCATAAAAATGGAATCATACAGATTCCTCCAAATTCACCAGACACTGTAATACATCACCTGCCAGACACACTACAAAGACCACTTCTAATTTATCTTCTGCTTCATCACTTTCCTCTAGTCAATCCACTATTTATCAAGAATTATCGGACACCAGACTTCCGAAAAGAAGAAAGGGAGACTCGGGAGATACGTATCCCCAGGTTACCTATAGGCGTGCTATCTCACTTAAAGATCGGCTGGTTAAAAGCCATCTAAGTAATGAAAAAAACTTCTCTAATACCATTCGCACAGGCACCTATGCCTGTGGCAAATGCCAATTTTTTCCTTTTCTGCATAATGGTGATACGTTTACTCTCCCAAATGGTCAACAACACAAATTAAAGAATCATGTAACCTGTCAGACAGTTGGTGTGGTATATTTAGCCACATGTCGATGTGGCGCCTACTATGTAGGTAAGACTAAACGCCCTTTTTTTGTGCGTATAAAAGACCATGTCCAACCAATCTATAAGAAACAAATAACCACGGCCATTAATTTACATGTGGCAAAGCACCATGGGTTTGATCCATCATGGATCAAGTTTATGGCGCTTGAGCATATACCACCACATTCACGAGGGGGTAGTGTGGACCGGGCACTCCTCCAGATGGAGGCGCGGTGAATACACACCCTTCAAGCAACCACTCGTCCTGGTCTCAATGAAAACTTGAGCTATACTTCCTTTCTATAAGTATACCTTGTACATATGTGGCCCTAACTACATGGAAGTATGTCCCCCTTAAAACCATAACATATACTCACCTTCTCTCTCCCCCTTCCTCCTTTTTTTTTTTTTTTCTTCAGCCATACACAATTTTATTTATTTTTTATTTTTTATTTTTATTTTTTTTTATTATTATATATTATATGTTAAGATAATGACATGTTGGAATTGATATTGATTGTCCATAATCTCCTAATGTATTAAATTGTATTGATATGTAAAGTTCATATTGTTCATATTTATGATGGTTCGATGTATAGTCATTTTCAATAATGTGCCTTAATTTACATGACTTTCTGGGGGTTGCATTTGCCGGGTCAAAGGAGAGAGGGATTTTTTCTTTCTTTTTTGACAGTCTTGCATTTTGTGGTTTGCTCACTGGCTTGGTTGCGTGACCCGGTCCCGGCTGATTGTGTATGATCCGGGGCTGTTGGGGGTGTTTGCGTGTCCGTATGGGAGGGTGCCTCCGTCCTCCACAGGAGGCGCCCCAGGAGCCATCGGGCGGCACCCTCTCTTTCCCCCACTGGGTTGTCTATGCGTGGCTGCTTTCCTGTGGGTCCCGGGGGAGGGAGGTGGAGTCATGCGGGATGGCGGTCGGCGCTCCTCCCTCCTCAGGGGCATTGTGGGGATTGTAGTAGGCACGATGACACTGTGTGTGGGTGGGGGGAGTGGCGCAGGCACGGTGTCTCTGGCTATTTCCCGGGCTTGTGTCAGCGACGTCACACGCCGACACGAGCAGACGGCTTTATAGGCCGGCTTCTCATTTGTGATCTCAGTTCGGCTGTGCTGGGACCACGGAGCAAACATTGAGGTTTTGCTGAGTCAGGTAAATCGAAGTTTCTATTGTGATATGTTATACTTTGTTTTTTGGGCTATATATATTCTTTTATTTAATTTGGTATGTGGATGTCACTGATATATGGGTGACCCTTCTATAGGATCTTTTTTGCTTAATTATATAGAGCAAGAATTTTAAAGCTTTAAAATATATTGTGGAGTTAGAGAATCTTCATTCTTGCTTTATAATTGCCTTATACAATTGGGGTCCTCTTTATGTCGGTCTGTGTTGGTTGGTCTCTATAGAAGGGTTTAACCTTGACCCTATACAGCTGGTCTATCACATGTTATTATTTTGCTCTTTTTTTTCCTTTTTTATAGCTGACACCATATTAGTTTCCCCAGCTGTGGGGCTTTTGTCGTTTGCCCAAATCAGTGAGACCCCTGGTGGTTAAAGAATATATAACAACTGCATTAGTAAGTCTTGTACTTGACATATAAATGAACAATTGCTAGTCTGTTTTTGCAATTTATACACACTTGGGCAATGTGTGAAGTACTTATTCACTCTTTTGGTTTGCTTTGTTTAGACACCTGCTGAGGGAAAAAAAAACTTTGTGTCATATATAGCTGGCTTTATATATGGTCATCTATGGACATGCAGCGCCCCCCTTCCCCGGTGTGACGTGCGCAGCGGCCTGGGACTTGGCTTGCACCTGGCTCTGGTGACCGAACCAAGCTGTAGGAGGTGAACGCATCCACAAAAGCATTTTTTAAGAAAATCTTTGAATATCAAATTGGGTTGTAATTAAATGTTAACCTTACATCGAATCATTACTTGTTACTCATTTGTGTTTTTTCCTTCTTGTTATATAGCATTGAGTACTTTCATGATGGCTCGCTAAAATCCCTGATGAAGCCACAGTTTGGCGAAACATGTAGGATATGGACCATCATGCAATATTGCCATCATTGAATTCTGTACTTCATGCTTAAACATTTTAGATATGGACTGTATTTGTCTTGGATTGGTATTACATTTATGTCCCCTATATATCTATTTTTAAACTTGTGTTAATAAAGAAGATGATTTTATTCAACTACTGGTTGTGAATTGAATCAGTGGCACCGTTATAATCCCATTTGCCATTCCCCCTATCCCATTTCCCTTCCCTTTTCCCCGTTCCCCCAAATTATTATGAAATATATTTTAGTTGTGCTACAGAACGCCCTTTCTCTACAAAATGCCTGGCTAATGACAATTTGTCCAATTTGTCTCTGATCGAATATTTATGGCGTGCTATACGCTCCTTGACTTTCTGGGTGGTCTCACCCACATATATGAGGCCACATGGGCATTTAATGATGTAACTAGATTGACAAGTAAAGTATTTCTTAATGGGGATGTCATAACCATTATGTGGACGGGAGAAGGACTTACCTCTTATAATGTTTGAACAGTGGATACAGTTCAAACAAGGATAAGAGCTCTTGTTACGGGGTCCTAAAAAGGTAGTGGGTCCGGTCTGCTGAGTCTGTTGATCAGATCTCACAATACTGTTATAAATCGTTTTATTCAGTCAATAAGACGGTAAAGGAGAAAAGTGGAATTCCGGTACAGTAGGATAATTTTCTTTCAAGAGGGACCAATGTTTTTTTATAATTTTATAGATCTGATTAGAAAAAGGATTCAATTGAGGAACTAAAGGTATTCTTGGCTGATGGATTTTTTCTTGTCTGCTATCTATATTACAACATGCTTTATACACCTTTTCCCTGAGGTAGCCTCATTCACATAATCTGTCCTCCATTTCTTTTAGTCTATTCTGTCGTTTCCCAGGATCATTAACAATCCTGGAGATGCTAGCCATCTGGCTCTTAGGGATGGATTTGAACACCCCAGGGGGGGTGGAAGCTAGTATGGTGTAACAATTGGTTACAGTCTGTGGGCTTTCTATATAGATCGCTAATGATCTTATTATGCTGAATGGATAAAAGGGTATCTAAAAACGGGATACCAGTTTTGCCATAATGCATGTCAAAACGAAGTCCTGGAACTAGCAAGTTCAAGTATGTGTCAAAGAGCATCAGTGACTCAATGTCGCCCCTCCACACTGCAAGCGCATCGTCCACAAATCTGCACGAACAGGTGCAGTTGTCCAAAAACAATTTGCAATGGTATAGAAAACCTTCTTCAATCATGTGTATAAATGCATTAGCATATGGAGGAGCGACATTAGAGCCCATAGATGTGCCTGCCACTTGCAGATAACAGGATTCTCTGGGTATGCACCAACAGTTGTCGGGAATCTTCCAAACCTAATTGGTGTGGAATGTTAGTATATAGACTGACTACATCCCATGTCACCAACAGGGAGTCAGGACCACATGAAACATCCCTGATTTTTTCTAAAAAATTGTGTGTATCCCTTATACAGGGAGTGCAGAATTATTAGGCAAGTTGTATTTTTGAGGAATAATTTTATTATTGAACAACAACCATGTTCTCAATGATTCCAAAAACTCATTAATATCAAAGCTGAATATTTTTGGAAGTAGTTTTTAGTTTGTTTTTAGTTGTAGCTATTTTAGGAGGATATCTGTGTGTGCAGGTGACTATTACTGTGCATAATTATTAGGCAACTTAACAAAAAACAAATATATACCCATTTCAATTATTTATTTTCAGCAGTGAAACCAATATAACATCTCAAAATTCACAAATATACATTTCTGACATTCAAAAACAAAACAAAAACAAATCAGTGACCAATATAGCCACCTTTCTTTGCAAGGACACTCAAAAGCCTGCCATCCATGGATTCTGTCAGTGTTTTGATCTGTTCACCATCAACATTGCGTGCAGCAGCAACCACAGC
>BLSH010347416.1:171219-189009 GCA_018402905.1 Glandirana rugosa
GTAACTTTTAACTAGTATGGACTACATGACTGGTGGATAGAGTAAAGAACTCTGGGATTGTTCGGTCCTTTCATGTTTATGGGGGGTTTACTGGGGAAAAACCTTTCATCTGTAAGGTTCCAAAAATCATTCCCCGTACCACTCAAAAAAATTCAACATTAAAAAAGGGTGTTAAGAAACGTTTTACTTCTTATAAAAAAAAAAAAAAATGTGTTTTAACAATTTGTTGTTCAATAAAGAGTGTGTGTCGTATACGTATGAACGTTCTTCAAAAGTGTAATAGGTGGCTGAGAAATGAGATCTGTAATTTATGCTCGTAGAACACCTGAAGGTGCTACTTCAATGTTAGGCCTTTGTATGTGGCCAGGCTGTGTAAAGGTCTTACACATGGGGTATCGCCATACTCAGGAGGAGTAGCAGAATGTATTTTGGGGTGTCATTGCAAGTATGCATATGCTGTGTGTGAGAAATAACTTGTTGTTTAACAATTTTGTGTAAAAAAAAAAAAAAATATTCTTCATTTTGCAAAGAATTGTGGGAAAAAATTACAACTTAAAAAAACTCACCATGCCCCTTACTAAAAACCTTGGAATGTCTACTTTCCAAAAAGGGGTCATTTGGGGGGTATTTGTACTTTCCTGGCTTGTTAGGGTCTCAAGAAATGAGATAGGTGGTCAGTACATCAGGTATGATCAATTTTCAATGATTTGCACCATAGCTTGTCGACTCTATAACTTTCACAGAGAATAAACAATATCCACTAATTTGGGTTATTTTTACCAAAGATATGTAGCAGTATAAATTATTGCCTAAATTTATGAAGAAAAATTACTTTTTTGCAAAATGTTTCAATACAAACTAAGAAAAAGTGTTTTTTTTTCAAAATTTTCGCTACTTTTTCACTTATATTGAAAAAAATAAAAAACCCAGCAGTGATTATATACCACCAAAAGAAAGCTCTATTTGTGAGAAAAAAATGATAAAAATTTTGTTTGGGTACAGTGTAGCATGACTGAGTAATTGTCATTTAAAGTGTGAGAGTGCTGAAAGCTGAAAACTGGTCTGGTAAGGAAGGGGGTGCAAGTGTCCTGTAAGGAAGTGGTTAAATAACATGAATCTCTGTATGTTTCCAAAACAGTGCAGCTTATAATTCCTTCTAGAATAAAATAGGATGTTGTTTTCCCTTGAAAGAACAGTTATGTATTGAAATGGTATGTTTAAATCATCAAACACAATAAATTCAGACAGCAGTTGATGGGGAACATGATCCAAACAAATAACAAATGGCATAAAGCCTAGTACTTTCTTAGCAACTGTTAACTTCTTTGAAAGATTGTGCATCTTTTTCTGACAGAAAAAACTAATACACAATGTTTTCATCCTGAGTGTCTTAGACACTCTCTGAAATTCATCTTACAAAGACATCTTGTCATATTTCAAATGTTAGCCCACTATTCAAATGTCCCATCAAAGAGATAGAGGCCAAGCAAACCGACTTACAATTGAGTAACACTTGCTTAACATTCCCACTTATAGACACTCCACCAAAATTAAATTACACTGTATCCTGACAGAATTGAAAACACACTTTCCCTTACAACTGACTAAACGCTTTAGCTTAGAGGAAGATTTGTCTTTATTAGTCACATAATTCAAGAACTCTTATCCGCCTGATGGGAAAAAAGATCCAAGCATTCTAGTCATCTGTGCTTTTGTTAATAACTTATAAAACTGCTACACATCTTTTGTTACCATCATCAATCATTACAAGCTATAATAACACAGCAAAGGCAGAAGAATCATTTTCAGTTTGTAAAATGAGCTACTTCTTTACTTATAAGTCAGGAGGAAATTGGAAACTTGTAAATATATGTGTGTGTATATATTGTGACAGTAGGCAGGTAAAATTGCCTGATTGCGTTCAGGATGGCAGGTACATTTGCCCCAGGTTTAAAATATATATGGACTTCTACCACTAGGGGGAAGTGCTGGGAGTTTTGCAGGGGTAGAGGTAATGAGCCAGCTGAGTTGAGCTGGCTCATTTAGACCTTTAAAAAAGCTATCAGCAGGCCTAGCGAAGTTGCTCCACCCTGGAATCAGTTTCTGTGTCAATAGACTGGGGAGCTTGACACCAAAACCTGTGCGGTAAGGCGAAGCCTGTGTGGCTCCTTATAATACCAGAGAGATAGGTGCTAGGTATAGCAGAAGGCTGTACCTAGTTGACAGACAGGGAAACCTACAAGTGTAGTTAGTGGCCAAGTTGCCAAGGATTTATTTTGATGTTTATTTTGTTTTGCTGTTTTTCTACGATTATATATAGTGTAAATAAACCACCTTTTTGTTTTCACCTGCCACTGCTGTCTCACTTTTGCCTATTTTGTGTAGTGAACCCTTCCAGGGGGTCACACACACCCGCTGCCAAGCTCACCCCTTTACAGTTGGTGGAGGAAGCCAGGGGCAGTTTTTTAAAGGCCAGCATGGAAGAGTTGTTGAGACAGCTTGCGATAGCAAATGCTAATCAACAACAAACAAATGCTAGTCTACAACAAGCGAATGCTAATCAGCAGCGAAGTCTGGAAGTTCAGCAGCAAGCTCACCAGCAAAGTCTGGAAGCACAGCAACGAGCCCAGCAGCAATCTGAAGCCCGCTTAATTGACCTGTTACAGAAGCAAGAGCAGAGTCTACAACAGCAAATAGATACAGTAATGCAGCAGCATTCGTAGTCCAGTGAGGCAAGTGGTTCAGTTAAAACATCATCATTTTGTGTGAGCCGTTAACTGCCAAAAATGACTGGGAAGGATGATCCTGAAGTGTTTTTGACCACATTTGAAAGGACTGCTGAGAGAGAAAAGTGGCCTAAGGCACAGTGGGCTGGATTGGTGGCTCCTCTATTAGCTGGGGAATCGCAGAAAGCATATTATGACTTAGAGACCAAGCAAAAGACTATGTTGTGCTAAAAACAGAAATATTGGCACGGCTGGGTGTCACCCTGGCTATCCGGGCCCAGTATGTGCATAACTGGACTTTCCAACTTGAAAAACTATGATCTCATTCACCTGGGCAGGAAGTGGCTGCGGCCAGAGACTTTGACCAAAGATTGTGGAACGTGTGGTAATGGATCGGTTCCTAAGGGCTCTACCTATGGCGATCCAAAAGTGGGTAAGCCATGGAAACCTGGAAATGGCCGACAAGCTTGTGGATCTGGTAGAGAGGTATTTGGCTACAGAGAACCTGACCACCTCTCCCAGGGACTCACGGACTTTCCATCATAAGACCAGACCATCCCCAGCAGTGGGTAAGATGACTCCAAGGGGTAAGGGTGGAGAGAGTGAGAGGGTGGGAAGTTTGCATAATGTTGCATGCACTGCCACTCGGGGAATTGAAAAACATTTATGCAAAATGTGTATTAATGGTAAAAATGTTGTTGTGTTGCTAGATTCAGACAGTCTGGTAACATTGATAAGAGCTGACTTAGTTACTACAGAGGTCTCTGGGAATAACAAGATGGCTGTTATTTGTGTACATGGGGACACCAGAGAGTATCCTGTGGCTAAAGTGGTTTTTGAGACCCCCAAAGGTAACCTAGCTCATCAGGTGGGGTTGGTGCCTCCCTTACCACATGATGCCATTGTGGAGAGGGATTTTCCAAAATTCTGGGAACTCTGGGATTGTCCTGACACCCCCACAGAGGCCCCTAGAGACCAGGAAGACGAATCCCAGGTGTCCTCTGAGAATGGTGAGACCTCTCCAGATTTTCCCTTGTCGGCGTTGCCCAGAGACATTCGGGAACCTGGGGAGGAACCAACATCTTCAGACGAAAACACCGTCTGCTGAGTTCTCTGATTTAGAGGTTCACAGGGAAAATTTTGCCACAGAGCAGGTAAAAGACCCCACCCTGATAAAAGCACGGGAAAATGTGGTAAAGATAGATGGCAAATTAGTGAACCCAGATCAGTCTTGCTGTTACCCATACTTTATTGTGGAAAGGGATCTGTTATATCGGGTTGCTCAAAAAGCAGATGAAACCATTGAGCACCTTGTGGTGCCCAAACCCTATAGGAAGTTGGTATTGGAATTAGCCCATGGGCACATTCTCGGAGGTCATTTGGGGGCAGAGAAAACCAGAGAGAGAGTATTACAGAGATTCTATTCTATTCTATCATGAAAGAAATAGAAAATTATTGTTCCTTCTGCCCTGTGTGTCAGAAGTCAGTATTTTGTCGCATTTCCGTAACCCACAGGTACCTCTCCCCATCATTGAGGTTCCCTTTGAGAGGATCGCAATGGATTTGGTAGGCTGAAGTCCGCTAAGGGGCATCAGTACATTTTGGTCATATTAGACTATGCCACCCTCTATCCCGAAGCGATCCCTCTTAGAAATACCTCAGCCAAGACGATAGCCAAAGAGCTATTTCTCATCTTCAGCCGGGTGGGTATTTGCAAGGAATTGCTTACAGACCACGGTACACAGTTTATGTCTAGGGTAATGAAAGAGTAGTACAAGTTGTTCAAAGTGACAAAGTGTTTATTTTGTTTTGCTGTTTTTCTACAATTGTATATAGTGTAAATAAACTGCCTTTTTGTTTTCACCTGCCACTGCTGTCTCGCTGTGCCTATTTTGTGTAGTGAACCCTTCCAGGGGGTCACACACACCCGTTGCCGAGCTAACCCCTTTACAATATATATATCTATATATATATCTATATATATATAGATATATATATAGATATTTATCTATATATATATATATATATATATATATATCTATATATATATATAGATATATATCTATATATATATATATACAGTATTTTAGGAAATGTATGTCATAGGGCTTTACTGACAGATTACTAGAGATAAGATGATTCAATCAAAATTAGCCCCACATTTAAATCACATACATGAAAATAGATCTATATTTCACGCTTGATACCAATTTGTGGCTCCTCTTGGCCAAGCCACATTTCAGCTCAATAACAAAAATAACAAAATGTGTGTATTAAAAAAAATCTCTTGTACATTGACAATCCATCTAACTTCATCCACTGACACATTTCACTCAATAAGAGTATAAAGCAGAATTAAACTCCACACTTTTTTTAACCCCTTAGACTGGCTGCTGCTGTCCCTTTAAGGGGTTTGCTATGCTGGGAGGCTGGGCTCATGGCCATGTGATTGCTGTGATTGGCTGTCGTGGCGGTCACATGATCTGAAAAGTCCCGATCTCAAACTTACCGCGAGCTGCTGGTCACTGTGCCGGGAGTGCCCTTGGCACAGCACTGTTAGCGTTATTGCATGCAGATATGCAGGCACTTGGCGCCAAGGCCCATCCACCGAGAGATTGCATATTTGCGTGCATTCAGTGCCAAGAGGTTAAATGGGCCCCAAGAGCTGTTACCAATAATGCACTAGTTTTCACTGCATAATAGGACATTATGACTGACTTGCCTGTTAAATTATCCCCTCCAGCACTGTGAATACAACATGATAGAAAATATACCATACTTAATGTGCATAAAACACTAATATAAAAATTAACGAATAATGAAAAAATATCAATTCCTAAAGTGCAAAAAATGTAAAATGATTGCAAATTTACATTTCATAAAAAATCACTGTAGCGGTACCCCTGTAGGGGCTACTGTGTGTAGTAGTTCACTTGTCACCCTGCCAATCCATTCACGCTTTTCAACACATCTGGGGTCAGAGGAACAGGCCAGTACTTGTGTTTTGCTGTTTTATAATGGGATTTAACTTGGATGAGGCGTGGGAAATTATGGGATGCCCAATGAATCAAACAGTTCCTGAACGGGACTACATATATACACTCCTGTATATACTCCTCTTCCTCCAGCACAATCTTGTTCAAAGTAAGCTCCTCTTCCTCTCTCCTGCACAACAGTTCTGCAGCCTAGCTAGCACATGCTGAGGCCTGCCTTGGACTCTGGCCAGGCCTCAATGAACCGACCACAGGCCCCTCTTGTGTAGCAAAAAAATGCTGATGGTGTGCAAGCTAGCCTTAGTGGACTACTGCTCCCAGCCAGTCCCTCTTCAGGCCCTGCCAGCTCTCCTGGCTGCAGAGACCCAACTCCACTGCCCAGTGACACCACAGTCCCTGCTGGCTCTGCACACTTCTCAGACTGTCTCTCTCCTCTATGTCTGCTCCAGTGGGCCTTTCCAACCTTCCTGTGTGTATCACTCACTGACACCTGGTGGATCTCTCCTGGAGACTTGCCTGGCAGCACCACTCTGTTGCTCTCTCCTGTTCCCTGATCAGGACTCCCCATTGGATGTGCTGAGGGGTCCCTTCCACTCCTGAGTCTCCGGACCCAAGGACACCCCCCCAGACTGGGGGCTCCTTCAATGGTCCCCGCAACTAGTGCTCCATCTCCCAGTTCTTCCCCCCAAACTCTCCTCCCTCACTGGGCTGACCCAGGGTATTTGAGGAGGCCTGCCAACCCAAAGTTGGGGATTGGTCAAGACTCCCCAAAACACCCCAGGCAGCTTCACCCCTCTTCCCAATCCTTTCCTCTAGAACCCTCTAGAAGCAAAGAGGAGGTAACCAAGAGGTATCACCACCTGTGAGTCACCAGCCACTCCCTGAGACACACTCAGCCCAGAACCAAAACACACGGGCCTAGCTTGCAGATTTACCTACACTGCCATAAAACCCTACTCTAGCACCTCACTACCCAGAGGGTGCTACATCACCAGCAAAATAAAATTAGTGTATTTAAAAAACAATATTCCAATCCTATAAAAAAAGTCCCAATTCATGAATTAAAAAAAAATTAAAAATGGGTAATTCATGTGCAACATTCCCCCCCAAAAAAGAGGTGTATAGTTCCATATCCAACTGCAAGTGAATGTCGCTCTTATCCAATTAATTTAAGTAATCCAAGAAATAGATAGTTGTTACTTCCAATGCTGATCGCATATTTTTTAAACATATTGCTCTGTGAGATGCCATTTTCTTGCTTTGCAGTACATTGCTGGGAGAGTTTGCAGCAAGAAGATGATGAGTGACCATTTAATATGGTCCATACTTTTTGGTAAGGTGCCAACTTTATCTAATATCACGGGTGATATCACTGTGGAGATTAGCATTGGATATAACAGCTATCTATTTCTAGGATTGCTTATATTTATTGGATAAGAGCGGCATTCACTTGCACTTGGATATGGAACTACACACCTTATATATTCTTGGATGTTGCACATGAATTACCCATTTTTTAGATTTTTTAAATTCATGAATTTTTTTCAACACACTAATTTTATTATGTTGGTGATTTTTTATGAAATGTAAATTTGCATTTATTTCACATGTTTGCACTTTATGAATTGAGATTTTTATCATGATTTTATATTAGTGTTTTATGCACATTAAGTATGGTATATTTTCTAACATGTTGTATTAATTTAGCGCCACACTATTTGATTTATTTATGCACTAATTTGGTATCACAGATTTTGGTGTAGGCTGTTTTTATGTGTTAAAATCTTCCCAAGCACAGAATTATTTTTGCTTTTATATTCAGTGTACATTAACACTGATGGTCGGAGAGAAACAGTTATGAACGATGAGACCAATGGGGTCTCTTTGTCAATAAAATCCTGCCTGCCAGCCATTTTCTTTGTAGGTTTGATTCTGCTTTAATTGTATAGTCATCTTTATGATTAAGCACTTGTTAAGCAAAATGTGTCAAAGGTGGATTTACCTATGTACCATGGATTTATTTAATACAAGCATCATCTGCCTTGTATGGGAGAGAAGAGGACTTTAGGGATATTTGGTCACCCTGGATGAATTTTATTACCACACTCCCACCTACAAAGAGCGTTACGAGCTGGGGGGGCGGGGACGGATGGGCTTCCCGTGGGGATGATGGGGGGCATGGAGAACCCCCTGTTTTTCTCTTTTGTTTTTTTTGTTTTTTGTTTGTTAGATAACCCTTCTGGCCATTTTGCGCACAGGTCAGGAGAGGGTTTTTCTCAGCTTTATTATTTTGAGGAAGGTAATTCAAAAGGGAATAAAGAGGATTCTCTCACAACTTTATATTTGAACATAATAAAATTGCTTTAATGGAGAGCATTAATTAATAAAGTAAAAGGAATGAAAGGGAAACACCACAATAGTGTGACTATGTAAAAGATTTCTATGAATGTCAAGCTGAAATTGGTCTCTTGAGGAAGTCTACTGAGGTGGGGAAAAAAAAAAATACAAGCATAAGGTCATTGACATTCACCTGACCCACGGCCACACTGAGGGAGTGCGCGGCAGGCATGAGATCGCACTGCCGGTGGCGTGCGCTTGCCCCCTAGCCGCGTCTGCGTGGATCGCCATTTATAGACAGCTATTTGCGTTATGCTGCCACTCTGCAGCAGTAAATGTACGGTTGTCAACCAGTTAAACACGATTTATATAGCGCCAACAGTTTATGGAGCGCTTATGGTTACAGCAGCAAAAAGTTAAGCAACCATATTTCTCTTAAAATAAAATACCTAACTATGTACTGTACTTACACATTGGGCCTGAATTACTAATGAAAATTAATAAGACCACTGATAAATCACTATGGTATGATAGGATTGCAGGCTTGCATGAGCACCAATATATGCCCACATAATCCTGAATCTGTCTATCATATTGTTGACTAGTGTTTAATGTATGCAATGTTGTCATAGTTTACAGAGCAAATTGAACATCCAAACAGTGCTGCTTTTGTGCCACTTGTTCCTATAAAGGGCACCAAGAAATACAAAATTTAACAGTTTACCTGGAAATTAAAAAATGCAAAACAAAACCATATGACAAACACTACATGGAATGAATACAAAAATGACAAGCAAACTGGCAATTCAAAGCCAAACACCATGCAGTTGAGCAAAAAGTTATATTTATAGGTATTTGTCACTGGAACCTCTTTTACAGCAGTATTTGAAATCATGGACGCTCTTGCCATAAACATAGCAGACATATCTGTACAGCACACTGTGATACCACCAACACATGTAAAGTATGGCTTTTTTGCTGTTACTGTTTTTTTTACCATTGCCATTAATGGTACTGGCAAACTTTCAGTGTATGTATGTTGTAGCCTGTGCATGCATGTTCATGTAAAATGCTCAGTATAGGCTTGTTGTGCAACATTTTTCAATTGCAGCAACAATATAACCCTGTCCATGTAAGTGACTATGCAATATGTAATATGACTATAGTAAAAGGAACTACAACCACATCAACTGAATTCTTTTTGCCTATATGCATATTATTCTTCATCTGACAGTGTGTTTTGATGGGGTGAATAGAGGATTTGAGTTATTACTACCAAAATAACTATTTATTGACATAACTTTACTCACATGTCCCAGAGGGGGCATGCAGAGATATAAAAAGGACATTTTTAGTTGACAAAATGGAGGAGGAACAAATTAAGGAACCAGAACTGCTATAGAGCAATATATAAGTGAAGGAGAGTGGTGACCAGTGGCAGCCCCCTAATCCATGTGTCCGACCCCTAATCTCTATGCAGGGTGCCAGACGCATGGATTTCAATGTTTTTTTTTTTAAGTACATGATTAGAGCCTGAGGCTCTAATTAGCTTCAAAAAAGTGTGGGCTCGGAGGACAGAGCACTGCACCCTGAGCCCACCCATTTGTGTGACATTAATGAATTAATATTTGTGAACATTTTCCTGCTTCTCCTCCAGGCCAATCAGGAAACAGGTCCTGAGGCCCGATTAGCCAGGGATTCTTAGAACTCCTGGCCAATCGGATCTGGGGACCCACTTCCTGTTTGGACGGGAGGAGAAGCAATGCTTGTTCAGCCGAGAGCCTGGAGCAAGGAGCAAACTCCTAAGGTAAGGCCAGATTGACCGCTGAATTCCTGTCCAATTGCCACCTTCCCTTCCGTCTCCTACAGGGGGGGGTGGCGATTGTGCGAGTAAGGGGGGCAGGTTTGTTTACTGCCCCCCCAAAATATTGGTGGGGGGCAGCACTGGTCACTGGTGGTGACAGTGATTATTATTGAGATTGTGTATAATTATGATGATCAATTATCCTTGATACTTCAATATCAGTGTTTGCAGATCATACAAAGCTAAGCAGGGTAATATCTTCACAGCAGGATATAGAAACTTTACAGGAAGACCTTGATCAAAGAAAGAAACAAAGAGGTGGGTATTTACACATCAAATGAAGTTTAATCTGGAAAAATGTAGGTAATGCATTTGGGGGCTAAAACTGGAATGCAAGTTATTCGCTAGGGGGACAACCTCTGAGGAAATAAAGGATGGGAAAGGAGGGGGTCTTAGTAGAACACAGGCTCAGCAACAGCATGCAATGCCAAGCTGCAACAAACAAGGCTAGAAGACTATTAGCATGCATCAAAAGGTTTATCTATTCAAGAGATAGGAGTATAACTCTGCCGTCTACTTTACAAAACTCTGGTTTAGCCACATCTTAAGTATGTCATTCAGTTCTGGTCCCCAGTCCTCAGAAAGGATGTGCTGGAACTGGAGAGAGTCCAAGGAAGGGCAACAAAGCTAATTGGAAGACCCCAGTTATGGGAAGCGACTACAATAATTAAACTTATGCTGATGATTTTTGGTGACAATCAGTTGACAGGCTGGGGACTTTTTGGTGGTTGGCATTCACCTGACTTCCATGTTTCGCCTGATTAGGGATTAAGGGCATGGGGTATGGATACTTTGTTTTTTTTTTTATTTGCGATGGGGTGCACATCCATAGGTGTGCATTCCCTTTTGAATTTTTTGGGAATAAGTCCGCCAGCTGAGTTTTGTTTTTTGTTATATGCTGGGGAGATAGGGATGTATGAATGGTCGTGTGAGATTGATAGGGGGATGTTAACTCTCTGCATTTTTGGGTCTTTTGTTGCTTTCTTTATCTGTTGTTTCAGTTTCTTTTTAGTTTTTTTTTGTTTTTTGTGTTTTTTTTTTAAGTCCAACTCCTTTCTTTGGTACCTCTGGGTAGATGGGGTTAGGGGTCATCAAAAGTTAATCTGGGTTCTGAGGAAAAGGGATCCCCATGAACAAATAATCAGTATTGATTTAAAATGTTAAGCGTATAGGGGGGATTGTGGCAATATGAATGGCTCTGGACCCTAAATTTACCTTAGACTCCCATTGGATGTGGGGAGGGGGATCTGTCTATTGGCATCTTGGCATCTTTGTTATATTTCTCTCCCTGCAGGTTAGGTATGGGTATGGTTGAAAATGTTCGGGTTACCTCCTGGAATGTCAGGGGCCTAAATTCCAAATTTAAAAGGGCACTAGTGCTAAAATATCTTCAGAGACATCACCCTCATATAATATCCCTGCAAGAAACACACTTGTTTGGTAGTAAAACAATCACAATGAAACGTCCATGGATACAGAGAGCCATCCATGCCACGTTCTCTTCATCTGTGTTCTTACACAGGTCGCTTCCATGTATGGTAGGGGACGTAATTAGGAACCCCAGAGGGAGGTATTTAATAGTGTATCTTAAGGTGTATTTACATCAGCTTGCTTCGGTAAATACATACATACCTCTCCTTTCTCTGGAAACATTCTGTATGAGATACTTGAAAAACTGGCACCATATGCCCCATTTAAGTTACTCATGGCGGGGGATTTCAATAACATCCTGGACTATGAATTGGATATGTCCAATCCAAAGAGAACCCCCAACATGGAGTTACTGCATTGGGCAGAGGCGGCAGGTCTTGCAGAAATTTGGAGGTGGCGACACCCTAACGAGAAGAATGTTTCCTATTTGTCTCCGGTATTTGCATCCTCCTCCAGAATTGATTTGGCGTTTGCCAATATCTCTTTATTGCCATTGGTTGCAAAAACTGTGTATCTGCCTGAAGGAGTGTCAGTTCACACCCCAATACAGGTTGAATTGCAACTACGGGTGTGGGAGACCAGGAGAGCTTGGCGGCTGTCCCCAAGGTGGGTGAATGAGCCTTCTGTGGAAGAAGTGATTCAACCACATATGGACTTAAATTGGGAAATCAATGTAGGCTCTGTAATACCACAATTTTTCAGCTTTCAGTGCTCTTTCATTTTGAATGACAATTACTCAGTCATGCAACACTGTACCCATATGAATTTTTTTGCCCCTTTTTTACACAAATAGAGCTTTCTTTTGGTGGTATTTTATCATCACTGGGTTTTTTATTTTTTGCTCTATAAATGAAAAACGACAGAAAATATTGTAAAAAAAACACATTTCCTGTCGTATCATGGCAGCATACACATGGGCTGTGACTCCGGCCACACAACCTGATAGGACCTCATAGCTATAAAAGAATCAGATGACCCCCCCTCACAGCATTCCCCTTTTTTCCTCACCTGATAAGACCAAAGACACGGCTCCCCTTACCGTCATTGCCCCAACTGGTTTCAGCCTCTTCCGGTTTGGAAGTCCTGACCTGTACAGTCTCTAAACAAGCTTTACGGTAGAAACCCCACTGTGATGGTCTCAGGGGTAAGAATGTCTGGCATCATACAAGCCTTAAACAGGCTTAAAGTTTTGTCAGCGGTCATCCTGTATTTCTGACACTTGGGTGTTTCTTGTGCTCCCTATAGTCCTCCGGCCACTCTGCCAATTTCTAACATGGAGCCGGTGGCATCTGGCTGCATCTGAGCATGTGCGAGCGGCAGTGACGTCACGGGAAGGGCAAGTGCCCGTTTCCAAGATGGCACCGGCTCCTTCAGAGCGCATCTGAGCATGTGCGAGCAGTGCATCAGTTCCGGGGCGGCGGCGGTGGATTTAAAAGTGCTCAGATGACACTTTGCTGACTTGCTGTTACAGCATTGATGCTGCTGGCTCTACTGAAACAATTTCTCTTGCCTAAGCACCCATACTTGCTGGCATATGTCCGCACCTCAAGGTAAGCATTCCTATCTCTACATGGTGGTGGTTTTTACTGTCTTTTGGGTCTGTCCCTTCTATATGGCTTACTATACTGGCTTACTGTAGGTATCCCAGGTGGAAGCTTCCTCACTCCTCATGGAGGCCACTGCCCCGGTAGACCATCCGTGACCCAATAGGTAAGGGGGAGGGATGGAAGACTGGTAAGTAGTGAAGTCTTATGAAAAAAGAGAGCATTGCCACTAACGTTGCCTAATTGGTCAGCCCTACCAGATCCGCAAGGTCATCGGATCAAGACGCAGGGATCACTCTGAGCACAGAAGTCGCTCCAGATCCTCAAGGCACCACCACTCAGACCACAGACGCTCCTCTCCCAGGCGCCGTACCTCCTCTAGTAGCCACCACTACAGACCAGCCCATGACTCATGCTGGATATGTGGAGCAAAGGCACTCCAGGGGAAGCTGGCATGTCGCTCTTGCTTTGATGAAGCAACAAGAGAGAAAGAATCAGACGTCAGGGACTAGAGTTGAGCAAACCCGGACTGTAAAGTTCAGGTCCGTACCAAACTTTGGCGTGTCCGGGACCCGGACCCGAACCCGTACTTTTCAAAAAAAGTCCGGGTTCGGGTATTTTATTCCACGTGTTGAAAAGCTGCCAAGGGCAGCCAATCAACAAGTGTTTCACTGGTTTTCCCTAGAAGCCATCACAGCCATGCCTACTGATGGCATGGCTGTGATTGGCCAGTGCACCATGTGACCCAGCCTTTATATGGGGCTGGAGTCACCGTGCTGCATGTCATATGCTCTCAGGATAGTTTAGGGAGAGGATGCTGCTGGCTCTGTGAGGGACAGATTGCAGAACATCTCATCCTGCATTACTGAACAATCTGATTGTGGACTAGGGAGAGATACTAGTACTGGTGCTTTGAGGGACAGATTGCAGACCTCATCCTGCTGCACAGAACGATCTGACTGGACTAGGTAGAGTCTGTTGCTTTAAGGGAAAGATTATTCTTCTAAAATCATCATCAAGTTGTACAGGGAAAGGTTCCAGCTGTTGCTTTAAGGGAAAGATTACTGTTCTAAAATCATCTCCAAAGTGTATGGGAAAATTCTATTGCAGCCGCATAGAGCCATATTACTGTTCTAAAATCATCTCCAAAGTGTGTGGGAAAAGTCTATTGCAGCAGCATAGAGCCATATTTCTGTTCTAAAATCATCTCCAAAGTGTGTGGGAAAAGTCTATTGCAGCCGCATAGAGCCATATTACTGTTCTAAAATCATCTCCAAAGTGTGTGGGAAAAGTCTATTGCAGGCGCATAGAGCCATATTACTGTTCTAAAATAATCTCCAAAGTGTGTGGGAAAAGTCTATTGCAGCCACATAGAGCCATATTACTGTTCTAAAATCATCTCCAAAGTGTGTGGGAAAAGTCTATTGCAGCTGCATAGAGCCATATTACTGTTCTAAAATCATCTCCAAAGTGTGTGGGAAAAGTCTATTGCAGGCGCACAGCTGGAGGCTTTCCCTGTACAACTTGGAGATGATTTTAGAATCTAAAATCATCTCTAAGTTCTATAGGGAGAGGTTCCTACTGTTGCTTAAAGGGACAGATTATTGTTTCTTGCACAAAATTAAAAAGTGCATCTACATTGCTGGTTTAAAAAAAAAAAAAAATTCCAAAAACTACATTTGCGGCCAGCGGTGCATTTCTTGCACAAAAATAAAAAAAACAGTGTTGGCCACCTCTGCCTCCTCCACCGCCACTTTCACCGCCTCCTCAACCTCCAACTCCACATCCACTTCCATTTTTGATTTTGTTATGTGATTTTAGCTTAAAAATTATTTTAAGTTATTTCCCTATCCCCATTTCTTTGGAGGGTACTTGTCCGACCCTTACACCCATTTTCCTTCCTTTTGCAGACCTCTAGGACATTCCAGGACTTTGTTACAGCCATTTTTGTGCCTAAAAGTTCAGGTCCCCATTGATTTCAATGGGGTTCGGGGCCCAGGTCAAAGTTCGGGTCAAGTCTGGAACTTGCCGAACCTGCCGAACCCGGACTCCCAGAGCTTCGATCAACTCTATCAGGGACGTAACTGACATAATTCAAAAAACAGTTCAGGATTCCATCCTGCAGAGGATGCCCCCATCAGACAAGGCAGTCCCTAGCACTTCAGATACCACACAAGTGGCATCAAATTTGGATAGTTCTTCAGAGGGTGAAGAAACAGAAGCCTTTGCAGGCTTTAACTTCGCATTAGTGGAGCCATTTGCCAAGTCAATAAAAAAGGCTGGGAGGAAACCAAAGAACCTCCACGGAAAACACTTTCCGAACTTAAAAAAGGATCTTTCATTGAAGAATTGGAGGAGTTAATTAAAGAGGAGTGGCAGAAACCGGATAAAAAGTCTTAATAATAAGCTGGCAAAGCTTTATCCGCTTAAAGATTCCAGTGTAAAAACTCTGATACATGCACCAATAGTAGATGCGTCTCTCATGCGTCTTGCCAGACATGTTACGCTCCCCTTGGAGGATGCGGTAACTTTCAGAGATGTACTAGATCGTAAGATCGATCAAGACCTAAAGAAGGCGTACTCAGCAGCAGGTGGTGCCTGCCGGCCAGCCGTTGCTCTAGCGGCCGTGGGAGAGCCATCTCCAGCTGGTCAACCAACATTGAAAAGATGTTGCAGGAAGGAGCAGAACAGGATAAGATAGTGACAGCTCTCCAGGAGCTCAGTCTGGCAGGAGACTTTGTGGCAGAAGCCTCCGTGGATACCATAAGGTCCTCAGCAAGAGCAATGCTAGCTTCAGTAATGGCTCGAAGGGCTTTGTGGTTGAAGCCATGGTCAGCGGACCCAGCATCAAAGTCAAATTGGTGTAAAATCCCCTATGACGGAGCCAACTTCTGTGGGGAAAAACTGGATACCGCGATATCAAAAGTCACAGGCGGAAAGTCTGGCCTAATTCCGTCGGATAGAAGGCCAAAGCAGCAGAGAGCTCAGTCATTTAAAAGAATTCTTCCGGACAGATCCCGAGAAGCAAAATCTTACAAACCAGGAAGGGATTACAAAAGAAACTGGAAGAGCCCACAAACACCCTTTCTCAAGTTTCAAAAACAAAAATCTTCCACTCCAGAACAGTCAAAGTCCTTTTGAGGGTGCGCCCGTCCTGTCTGCGCAGGCTGGAGCAAGATTACAGCAGTTTGTGCAGGTGTGGGGGCGGAAGAATTAACAGATCCATGGACTGTGTCCACCATCCAACTGGGAAACAGGTGGAAATTCAAAGGGCATACTCCGGGAGACCAGTATCATCCAACCCAATTACCATCATCTTGGTAGAAGCGAACACTCTTGTGTTCATATGTGCAGGAGTTACTCCTGAAACAGGCGATAGTAGAAGTACCGCCCGACCAAATAGGAAAAGGATTCTACTCTCCCCTGTTTCTCGTAAAGAAGAAGACAGGAGACCTTCGTCCAGTACTAGACCTAAAAAGGCTCTACGAGAAAATCCAAATCCAGTCATTCAAAATGGAGAGCCTTCAGACAATTCTGCCAGCGATAGACGTAGCTCTCCTGAGGGAGCAAGGACTGAGAATTTACCACTAACTGGACAATATTCTACTATTAGCATGCGGCCATACAGCTCTCATCCAGCATCGGGGCATACTGATCACCACACTACAGCAGTTCAGGAGGTTAATAAACTGGAAGAAAAGCCAACTGCAACCGACACAGAAAGTGATCTTCCTAGGTGGAGAACTGGACACAAAGCTAAACAGAGTTCAGCTACCTCAGGAAAAGTTGGCCCACTTGACTCAAAAATTGAGGAAAGTATTGGGAGCAACATCACTACCAGCAAGAGTCTTCCTCAGCCTCCTAGGGTCCATGTCGGCTACCATACCGATGGTCAAATGGGCACAATGACATATGAGGATGTTCCAGAATTCATTTCTACGACAATGGAACGGGAATTCAGTGAACCAAGCAATCCTCATTCAGGGAGCAGTAAAACAGTCAATCTGGTGGTGGATACATGCACATAACCTCAGGAAATTCAAACATATAATCCCTCCTATCCAGGAAGTAGTAACTGCTGATGTCAGTATGAAGGGATGGGAGGCGCATTATCAAGGCACAGCGACTCAGGGTCGATGGCAGTTTCAGGCTCAAGGACTCGTCTCCAATGTGCTGGAGTTAAGAGCAGCCTTTCAGGCCCTAATAGCCTTGGCCCATCCCTACGGGGGAAGGAGGTGCTCTTACGCCTGGACAACAAGACTGCAGTAGCCTATATTCAAAGGCAAGGAGTCACAAGGAGCCGTACCCTTCTGGAGGAGGTTCACCCTATCCTAGAATGGGCACAAGTGAATCTGGCGGACCTGAAGGCGGTTCATGTCCCAGCAGTGCAGAATCAGATAGCCGACAGCCTAAGTCGCAGCTTCCTCTCTGTTTCAATATTTTTATTGAATTTAAATTGTATATCAAAGGTAACAATCAGAAGCAGACATATGAATATATACCATAACAAGAAATTATCAAAAGTCCGTATGGAGAGAGCTGTTGTTATCAGACAGATTCTTTCCTTAAACGGTAAAACATTTGTATTAGAAACTCACATTCCTGTACAAACTCCATGGAGCCGTGAGAGTCGCCCAGGCCCGCCAGACACCCCGAATGGGAGCTATCTGTGTCCGGGGGGCCAGTGCCACCCACCCCGCTCCCGGCCATTCATACTAGATTATCAATACATGACTCACCCTCCACCCGAATTAAACACCGGAAATACAACTGAGCCAATGTGGTAAGTGCGTCTTATTGAATACACATAAAGAATTCCCCACTTCCCTTCACGGGAATAGTTACTAAGCCGTCTTTCGTGTGAAACGCTTTACAACAGCCAACTTATAGTTGAC
>BLSH010347416.1:209564-233619 GCA_018402905.1 Glandirana rugosa
AAATGATAACAAGTAGTGAAGATAAGGGTTGGACGAATTTTGTGAACTGTTGAAAGTCGCATAGAGCTTGGAGCTTTAGTTGGTTAGATTTAGGAGGTAGGAATTATAGAGAGAGGGCGGGCTCTATCAATTTGTGACGGTTTTGTTGAAGGGGAAAGAAACCCGATTCCTTAGATATTGTATGAATCCCTAGTTTTATGGAATTTAGGACGTTGAGTCAAGGTTTTTTGCATCAATGTTCATAGTCGCGGGACCTATTTATTGAAGTGTTTTTATCAGTTGTATTTATCTATATTTGTACATCGGCGATGAAAGTTCATAGTTATTAGTTTAGCGTTGGACCATTAGTTTCTTTCTCTCACTTATTAATGAAGATTATATACTGTGAAGGACTATTCAAGCGCTGCTTGCAATTTGTTAGTCATTATTCACTTTGATTACCAGGTTGCGATTTGATTATTGATACTTGAAAGTAGCGGCTACATGTTTATATCTATTTATGTTGACTATTTTTGTGAAGTTATTTATCCAGGGCGCTGATACTTGTAACTACGTTTTTTGGAACTGAGTTGCAGGATTTAAGGTATTTTGATCCCTAAGTATGTTATAGATTCCTTAGCCCAAAGAAAGGGGAAGTTGTTTTGGCAGTGTTTAACTATCTCGGGCGGGAGAGAGATATTAAGGATGGAGGATTTAGATTGGTTGATTTCGAGGTTCGAGATACGCTGAAAGTTGTCAAGTGTTTTAAGCAGGTTGGGAATAGAAGTGATGAACAATAGTAAATCGTCGGCGAAAGCTGCCACTTTGTACATGTGATTTTTAATGGAAATGCCTCTAATGCTGGGATTAGATCGAATTTGGTTCAGCAGGGGTTCTAAAGTGATTACAAAGAGAAGGGGAGAAAGGGGACAGCCTTGTCTAGTACCATTTTGCAGAGAGAAGCCGCTCGTTAGGTGGCCGTTGACTCTGACTCTCGCTGTCGGCGAGGAGTATAGAGCATTAATATAAGAGAGCATATTGTTGGGAATGCACATGTCTCTAAGGACCTCTAACATGTAGTCCCAGGCCACTCTATCGGACACCTTCTCTGCGTCAAGGGAAAGAAATATACCTTGTTTGTTATTATGGGTAAGCCAATGGTGGATATTGAGGGCTTTTGTCGTGTTGTCTCTCCCTTCCCGGCCAGGAATGAATCCCACCTGATCGTTTAAGATTGATGAGGGCAAAAGAGGAAGCAAACGGTTGGCGAGGATTTTCGCATAAATCTTAATATCCACGTTTATTAGTGAGCTTGGACGATAGTTTGTGACAAGGGATGGGTCTTTCCCTTCTTTTGGAATGACTACGATGTGAGCCTCTAGAGATTGGGGGGGTAAGTGAGGATTATCTTTGAGGGAACCGAACGATTTGAGGAAGTAAGATTTAAGGACGTCAATAAAGGATTTATAATACTGCAGGGGGAGGCCGTCAGGGCTCGGAGCTTTCCCTGGTTTCATATTTTTAATGGCCCGTAGAAGTTCTGCTTCCTCTAGGGGCAAGTTTAATTTGTCAGCTGTTGATTGGGGGATTTTTCTAAGGCCATGTTTGGATAGGAATTTTTGAATCACCCCTAATCTGATTTTTGGGTCAGCTGGGTGTTTCGAGTTGGGGGATATGTTGTAAAGTTGCTGGTAGTATTTTACGAATTGTGTTGCAATTTGTTCATTGGAGGAATGTAAGATATCTTTATAATCTTTTATATGGTGGACTGTGGTGGAACCTTTTTTTCTTGAACTGCTTTGGCAAGAAGTCTCCCGCATTTATTTCCCTGTTCGTAGTAAATTTTGTTAGGGCAATTATAATACCTTGTATGCATTATATTTTGCCTGCGCTAATAAGCGCACTTTTCAGCACTTTTGCATAATGCATTTGAGTGCACTCGTGTTAAAGCAAGTAAGACAGACACCATAGCTGTTCTCACATGGCAAGCTCACAGGTTTGTCCTGGGTGGCCAAGCTTTTCAGGCTTTATTTATAGGACTCAAACAGGGGTAACAAAGAGACTTGGTGGCTTCACAATCAGCCAATCAGCCTCCAAGGCACAGTCACATGACATGAGCTCAATACAAAACCACCAATCAATGACACACTTGTTTATATTCAAACGATACAATAGAAGAGGCGTGCATGCATGGGGGTTGGCCGGCCTGTATGAGCAACAACTGTCTCCAGATAACAATGAAAGCCATGTGGACACATGGCTTCCATTGAGACCAATGCGCTGTCTCACAGAGGCCCTCCAAGCAAAATACCATATATGCAAACCTCGAACTGCCATCACAATGAATCGCTATAAAATACAGCTCTATGAACTATACTCCATAGCGATTATACTACTGTTCCATTAAAGGGTAAATTATGCACAAAGGAATATAGCTGTAGATTTCTGTCACATTGATCAGATGTGACAGAAAGCTTACAGATCATTATCCTTACATAAAAGGCAATACTGATTGCATAACGCAAGTAAACCGCCGCCAAGCAGATCAATCTGTACATAATACAGGGGCCCCCCGATTGACGGTAATACACTCGCGCCACAGGACGTGCATTGCACCTCAAAGATCCGGACCGGCGTTTGCTCCAGCGTTAACCGCTCAGGGCGCCTGCTGGCCGGGATGATCGGGTGGGTAGCGTGTAGTTATAAAATAATGGAAGGTTTCCATTGTAAATGGCCTTTCCTCAATATCGGTTAAAGCCATATTCGCTGTACACAGAGAATATTGTTAAACCGACACTGGGAGACACTGTGACAATACATAATAAACACATCCTAAATTTCTACAACAGTTTCTACTCTTGTCACATGCTCCCATGTGTCCCTCGATGAATCTTGATCATCTTCTAAACACGAACACCAGTCCAATCAAAAAGAAAAAAATGAAACATTCAGTCCATCCATTGAACAAAAGAAAAGCATGGTTGACACGTATTCTTCGGGAGGGAAGACTCAGAGGGAAAGCATGATGTGGGGGTTATAGCGATCGCTGGAATCCTCAGCATCTGGTACATGGGCTGGACTTCAGGGGACCTCTTGTCTTGGCTAGGAAGATGTGGTCATCTGCTCGGGCTTTGGTGACTTGATCGATGAGGCAGCAGGAACATCTCATCATGGCATATAGAAGGAATAGAAACAAAATAACATGAGTATATATACCCCTACTTCCTTCAGCCAGGATCCGATGGAAAACTTCCCAAAATCTCCCAAACCCTTTAAAAAAGATTCCAACCTTCCCTGGCTAAAGCTCTGGCTCTCCCTAGCAGGGACCTAACTTTATCCATATGGACTTGGACCTTGTCACTAGTGCCTGTCATCCAGGTACAACATCCTTCTGCTATGAACTCACAGAAACCCCCCTTTTGCGCTGAAAGATAATCAAGTGTCATCTTTTCATGTAATAGACTCTGTCGCTGTCCCCGTGAGATCTCCCTCAGAGCTTCAACGGTTTCATTGAACACCCCATCCACAGTGGATGAGAAATTGTTCAATCGTTTCCTAAGTTCAACCCCCACCCTGTCCAAGCATGAAACCATGCCCAGGCCTTGTTGGAGTTGGTTAACAATTCCCTTTGAGCTGTCCCTGCCATTCTTACCTTCTCTCGCACCATCAGATCCTAACGATCGGCCACGACGTAAGATGCTGGGACGAGTTTCACCATGCTCGCATTAGGGGGTCTTAACTTATAAGCTGTGGAACGGCATAAGAAGTAGTAGGGGTCTGTTAAAGTCGCACAGGGGGACTCTAACGGTCCCCTGCATTGCGCAATAACAGGACAGTCTGGGGGATTCCTCCCTCAGTCTGTATGTCACACTCTTCCTACCAACATATGTAATCTAGTCTATTGGTGCTACTAGAGAAGGATGGGGGTCTAATTCATAAGATTGACTGTTATACCTTTCTCACAAACCGTGGATCCTACAAAACTACTCCTTTTACCAAAACTTAAGTTAAAACACACTTGGGCCACTTAGTTGTCAGGATACCCATACTGGTTTTGTGAGGGAGGGGCAAGAACAGAGCTAAAGCTGAAACTGTAACTAATTTTATCTTCTTGAAATGTATCGTTAAGTTAGTTTGTGTCTTTTTGAGATCTTTGCTAGTTTTTTCTTCTGTTTGCATTTACCAATATGAACATCATATATACACACACATATATATATATATACACACACACACACACATATATACATACATGTACATACACATCCATGTCATGTACTGCTGCCACTGCCGGGGTATTAAGGCTCGGTGGGGGCCTAGAGTGTACCCAGCAGTGGGTCCTGTTTACTGTTTTAGCTTGTTGGAGGTGCATTTAAAAAACACAAGTTGGGATGTTTTATCGTTACCCTTGCTAAAATACATTAAGCTAAATAATATAAATAAAAAGATACTCCTCAGTCTTTGATGTGGTTGAGCAGCTTCTTGCAGTGGCTGGCATGGATACAGTTTTCTCGTCCCTCAAGCTTTAGGGAGGTTGGTGTCGTCAGCTGAACCTGGAATGGCCCATGTCGTCCTACTAGGTCACAAACTTGTTTAGAATTAGAGAGGTTAGTATTGTAAGTTTGAAAATTGTCATTCTCACCACCATTATCTCCCCCCTTTTCTTTCTCATTACAAAGAGGAAGAAAAGATGCACTGTTTAGAATGACGCAAAAAAAAAATAAAAAAATAAAATAAATAATGACCACTGAGAGTCCCACTTTGATCTAATGAAACAAAAAAATGCAATTTTCCTAATTTCCAGCTCCCTTGTTGTCTCCTCAGGTTCACCATCAGGACTGCTCCAGAATCTCTGGAACTCCCTATCCCAGTATGTCTAGTCAGGCCCTACCCTTTTCACCATTAAGTGACCCTCGAAAATTTATTTACTCAGGGACACAGAATCTCTGGGAGTAAATAGGATGCACAGTGCCACTGGGCAGGAAGCAGGTGTGAAATATACTTGGGGACACACAGATAGTCTGCCAAGCACATTAACATACCTTAGCCTGGGGTGATGATTTGAAAAGAAAGCGATGGCTGGGCGTGTATTGAATTGAATTACCCATGGGGGGTCTACTTAGTTTTGAACACAACTCTTATGGGTTGCTTGCAAGTTAAAGTTCCACTTTGACCAAAATAAGAATATTACAATTTGTACATTTCCTACAACCAATTATAAACCTCTGTAACTCTTACTTTCACGTTCCTACAAAAATAACATATTATTACATACAAACAATGAGAATAAGACATAAGACAAACATTTAGATACAAATGCAAAGGGAGAGATTTCATAGTTACCATGCTACTTAAAAAAAAAAAAAAACTTAAGCAAAACAAAGATGAAAAGCAGACGGAGTAAACACAAAATTGGTTAGGCTGGGCTTTACCCAGCAACGTTCTTTCCAAGGGCTAACACGATACATTCCACAATGACCAGAAAATCATGTAATACACATCCAATCCTTCCCCGGCTGCCCTTAGTGGATCACGTAACTACGGCTTTCCCCTCTGGCCAGGTATACAAAATGTGCATCACACGGACTGAAAGCGCACTCTGCATATCCTGTTAATACACCATAATAGATTTCTGAAGCCACAATATCACTATATCCAGCGTCTTTGTTGTCTGGAGCCTGGTCCTAATTCAGTAATGAACTTCTCCCACCTCCAGACATCAAAGGAACATCCACTTTTTGAGGGGTCACATGGCCCGAGCCCCCAAACACAGACTTTATGTACCGCAAAGCTGTTTGGCTAGATTGAGAGGCCTCGCTTCCCCCCTCATACATGGACGGCCCATTGCCTATGTCGATTCGAATTGACTTTTGCACCAAGTTTAGGAGCAACACTCCCGGGTGCCTTCTTTCGCAGTGCTAGCTGCTTCCGACTCCGATTAGTATACACGGCTTCCCCGCAGGTCAGCTAGAAACCTCCACCCGGTGGATTTGTACGGCTATACAGCTCAGCAACCACCCCGGTACTGAAACGGTTACACGTGGGGCGGGTTTCAGAATCTGCTCCTCATACGTTGAAGACTGGAACAAATGTGTCGCTTTCTCCCATTTCACGTAGACCGGCCCAAAGTACACATTCGTTCCGACCTAACCCGTGCAGCCAAACAGCTACAGAAGTACAATTAAATCCTCACTATACAAACCTTGGCTTCAGTCTATTTCCTGATGTTAGACTAAAGAAATGGAGATGCCAGTTACTGATTACACACTGAAAGGTATAATGTCTCTACCTGGAACACAAACTACCGTAGAAAACACTATCCCTATAACACTAACTAACACTAACTAATTAGTCCAAAACAAACCTGATTTTAATCAAAATTGAATCCAATACAAGAATGGATCAGTTATACTCCACACTGTAGTCTATCATTGAAAATCAATGGTTATAAAACAAAACCCTATGAAAAAGCTGCTTAAACATAAATGCCTACATAAAACTGAAAAAGTTATAAAAACAAAACAGCTATATCCAAAAACAAAGATAAAACACGAAAACAGATGAATTGTATAAAGATGCTAAATCTGAACAAGTCAAACAAAACTGGCTAAAACCGATGCAAAAATCCTGTAAAAACATCATGTAATGACTCTTATAAAAAGTTTCCTTTCCAAACAAAAATGTAAAAACAGTTAAACACGAAAAAACAAAAATGATGATGCAACGGAATTCAATATGGCTTCTTAGCCATGTGGCTCCTTTGTCAGTGCTCCAAGATGGCGGCCACACCATGTGGGTTTCAATCACCACAACACAAAATGGCAGTAAGTGAAGCAACATGACAACCCCATGGCCCTCTTTACCAGGAGAAAATGACGCCAAACACGTGATGGAAACAAAACTACCGCACCGAGGACCACCAACCATAGTACAAATATGTGGATTTCGGTGTTAGAACACTAAAAACGCATAACACAGAATTTATCAACCGGATTTGAAATACAGCGTAGAAATGAACCATTCTCACTGAATGCTGATTTTCAGCTGCACGGCGCCATTCGCCACTGGAAACTCAGTCCAAAACCCGGGACAGCCATGTGCTACTCAAACTTCAGTGTCTAAAACAACCAACGGTTTCATTAACAAATGAGTTGTACTCTAAACAGACAGAACCAGAGCTGAATTACAGTGTAAAAAGCAAAAAACCTCTTTACGATTACAATACTGTGTCTAAACTAAATTTGCCGCCAAAAAAAAAAAAAAAAAAACTCAATTTGTAAGCAAACATAGCACAAAAAGACCTCTATACACTGTAATGTTAACTCGGTTTCACACTTAAAGCTGAATAGCTGTCTAACAACAGATTGTCTCTACCAAAAACTGAATTACAGCTGGGACTACGCAAAACATTATAACAAAAATGATTCTACTGGAAATGAAATTCCGTACAATAACAAACTATTTTCACTTGAGACTGAAATATTGCACAAAATCAAAGCAATTAAAACCAGAAACTGAATTTCCTGCAGACAATTACTTAATTCCACAAAATGCTGAAATTAGGTCCAAAAGCAAGTTCAGCAGAAACAAAATTGAAATTGTAACAATTTTACAACAAAATGGTGGTAACTTACGCCATTCCCGCCAAAAGCAGCCCAAACTGAAAACTCTCCCCTTACAGACTGACAATACAATCTGAGACTCCAAACGAATTACCGCCAAAATTACAACATAACACACACAACACTGATACAGATCACGTATTCAAAGCATATCTGTAATCATACTCATAGCAAAGCATATTCATAATCATACATACCAATCACACACTCAAAGCATACAGTTACTCATAACACACACTTTAGGTGTATTGATTAGGACCTATAGAGGACAAGTATAGGTTTTCTTCCTAATCAATTGACCTAACTACAGTGATAACAAAGCAATTAAAACCCCTGCCATTATGCAAAAAAAGAGGAAAAACAGGTTCTTTTAGCAAAGCAGAATTTACCTGACACAGCGGACAGAGAAAACACATCCTGGACTCAGGACAGCAAAAGATTTCAAAAATTGAAATAAAATTGGTTTTACCAATAGCTGGCTGTTTTCATGTCCTGTCCGGATCGCTTCCTCCCTTCGGTCCGCTGTGACGGAAATTTCTGTAGGCTCCAAAAATTCTCTGACTCGCCATTTTCTGTAAGGGCAATTATAATACGTTGTATGCATTATATTTTGCCTGCGCTAATAAGCGCACTTTTCAGCTCTTTTGCATAATGCATTTGAGTGCACTCGTGTTAAAGCAAGTAAGACAGACACCATAGCTGTTCTCACATGGCAAACTCGCAGGTTTGTCCTGGGTGGCCGAGCTTTTCAGGCTTTATTTATAGGACTCAAACAGGGGTAACAAAGACTTGGTGGCTTCACAATCAGCCAATCAGCCTCCAAGGCACAGTCACATGACATGAGCTCAATACAAAACCACCAACCAATGACACACTTGTTTATATCCAAACGATACAATAGAAGAGGCGTGCATGCATGGGGGTTGGCCGGCCTGTATGAGCAACAGCTGTCTCCAGATAACAATGAAAGCCATGTGGACACATGGCTTCCATTGAGACCAATGCGTTGTCTCACAGAGGCCCTCCAAGCAAAATGCCATATATGCAAACCTCGAACTGCCATCACAACGAATCGCTATCAAATACAGCTCTATGAACTATACTCCATAGCAATTATACTACTGTTCCATTAAAGGGTAAATTATGCACAAAGGAATATAGCTGTAGATTTCTGTCACATTGATCAGATGCGACAGAAAGCTTACAGATCATTATCCTTACATAAAAGGCAATACTGATTCCATAACGCAAGTAAACCGCCGCCAAGCAGATCAATCTGTACACAATACAGGGGCCCCCCGATTGACGGTAATACACCCGCGCCACAGAACGTGTATTTCACCTCAAAGATCCGGACCGGCGTTTGCTCCAGCGTTAACCGCTCAGGGCGCCTGCTGGCTGGGTTGATCGGGCGGGTAGCGTGTAGTTATAAAATAATGGAAGGTTTCCATTGTAAATGGCCTTTCCTCAATATCGGTTAAAGCCATATTCGCTGTACACAGAGAATATTGTTAAACCGACACTGGGAGACACTGTGACAATACATAATAAACCCATCCTAAATTTCTACAACAATTTTATGTCTTAGTATGTATTGTCTTTTAATTTTAAGATTGAGCTCCTCCAGAAGCTGTGCATGTACATCGTACAGCTCCTGTAAAGCAGAGGAGGCTAGACTCTGTTTGTGGGTGGATTCAAGTGTACAGATCTGGTTTAATAGGGATCTCATTCTCTCTTGTTGTTCTTTTTTAGTCTTGGAAGATATTTTAAGAAATTGCCCCCGGATCACACATTTATAAGCTTCCCAAATGCTAGCCGGAGGCGTTTCAGGGATATCATTTTGTTGAAAGTAATCTGTCAGAGTCTTCTGGAAGAGCTCAATGTTTGCTGGGTCTTTAAGCAGAGAGGTATTGAGTCTCCATATTTTGGATGTGGTCTGGGTTTCTGGGAACGTAAGAGTGATAGTGACTGGGTGGTGGTCTGAGAACACTAATGGTTCTATCGAGGCTTTCTGGAGTAGGGGAAGATCCTGTTGAGAGATAAAAAAGTAATCTATTCTTGAGTACTTCCCATGTACGGGAGAATAGAATGTGTAGTCCTTAACTCGAGGATTGAGCATTCTCCAGGAGTCATGGAGGAGGAGGGAGTGAAGTGATATTTTTATTTGTTTAAGGGCACTGTAGGTGATGGCGGAAGTTCCCGTAGAGGAATCTAGGAGCGGCTTTAGGGGTACATTGAAGTCTCCCCCGAGGATTAAAATGCCAGATATAAAGGAAGAGAGCAAGTTTCCCCATTTGTCGGAAGAAAGCTACTTGTTTAACGTTTGGAGAGTAAATATTTGCTAGGGTGATGGAAGGAAGAGTGGACAGAAAGAGAAAGTGAGGGAAAGAAGAAGAAAACGAAAAAGAAAAAAGAGGGGAAACAAAAGATAGGAGTGTCAAACCGGGGAGGATAATAGGCCTGCTACAGTATCCTCTTGAAAGAAAAGTACCGGAGGTTGTCAGGGGGTAAGCTAGAATATAGCAGATTCCCTGTGGGGGAGCTAGGTGAGACTACGCGAGGGGAGAATATAGGCCCCTCAACACAAGAGCCCAATATGATTGTTTCAATTTGAAGAAATATAGGAGATATCGTATTAAAGCTAGTAGCCGAGAAGTTGTATGGAAATAAGTATAAGAGGGGAGAAGCCCACTATCAGGGATATTAAGGCGAGGAGATTGGAGTGTTAAAGTGACAAGAATCGTTATATAAATGCTTTATATTGAGGTGTCGACTAGGGTCTATCTTCTATGAGATGGAAGTAACTTGGGGTTATAGCGTGAGATCTTGTAAGGGAATAGGTATGGAAATTCAGAGAGTGCTGACAGGTGGTAATGTATTAAAGTAGGCAATAGCCCTGGGGTAGGGGAAGTGCTCTGTTGTTAGAAAAATAGGAGAGTTTCCCACTGATCTAGGAGTAGCAATAGGATACTCCTGAACTTAAATATAGTAAACTTACATGAGCAAACTTTTTTTTTTTTTTCACCCTTTTTTAGAAAAAAAGCCTTTAAGGAAACCGATCTGAATGGGAGCCCCCCCTCAAACAATGGGCAACCGAAATACAGCATTTGCAATTGAACTTTTCTTATCCAAGCCAAGAGCTTAATAATAACAAGGGTGGAATACAAGTCTGATTTTACCACACCATCATGCAGAACCACTGCTATACCCAGGTTTTTAGTAAACTTGGGGAACCAAGTGAAGGAAGTCTTTTAGTGAGAGAAGGGGCCGGGTTCAATACTGAGAACTTTTGATTTGTGCTAGTAGTAGATTGAATGCTTCAAACCTTGTAGGGGTGGGTATGTGAGAGTGGGCATGTGTCAGACTTGTATGACCAACCGTCTTCTAAAATCCAAACATTCTCAGTTTATGCAACAATATAGCTCAGATACACCAAATACCTAGGATATGTGGCAAAATAGGGATAACTTATCCATAACCTAAACGAGAAAAAGATGGTTAACCTATTAATCTAGGTCTATTATTCGGATCCATAGCCCAGTGGTACAAGGCTCCAGATGTACTGTGGGTCCAAAGTATAATGAGTGCTAGAAAGCCTTGACTTCAGGGAAGGCAGATGAATCAGTTTTGGTAATTTGAGGGCCATGGACGAGCGCAAGTGTGACTGGCCAGTGTAAAGGCTCTGACTTTGCTGTCTCTGCTTCTCCTGTAGCTCGCAGCTACAAAGCTAAGTATAGGAGAGTTCTCCAGGGAAGTGAGGGATATTTTTGGCCCAGCACACAAGGCACAGCCTGTTCAGTTGGACTGATAGGTAGATCTGATATAATTTGGTAAAGGATCAGTGAAAAACTTTGGTTAGTCTAAGGTAAAACAGGAATATAAACTTACTCAGCAAGTCAGACTGAGATGTCACTTTTTCTTAGGCTTCCGTATGTATCAGAAGGAGAAATTCAATGCGTGATTTCCTCAGGATTCAATGCAATCTCTCCTGCGTGGGGGGAGGCTCCTGGGCTTCTGTGCGATTCTTCTCTGCGGTTAGGGTATGCGGAGGAGATGCTGACGCTGTTCTAGGTCTCCTATCTCGGTGACGTTGTGCTTGTGGTGTGGAGTTAGGGTTAACTTCAATCCAGGGCTCGGAAAATGAGAATTCGTTGTACCACTCGGGCACTTCCGTTTGTGGGATTTGCAGAGTGTCGCAGAAGGCTTGTAGGTCATCTGGGGTGCGGAGATTGGCGGTGTGCCCCCTCCATGTTGCTGAGAGGCAGAATGGAAATTTCCATTTATATGGAATTCCTCTTGAGCGTAGCTGGTCCAGCAGAGGGCGTAGTGCCCTTCTTTGTTGCAGGGTTATATTGGATAAATCCTGGAAAAGCTTAATTTCAATGCCATTTATTAAAACTCTGTTCCTTTCTCTGGCTTTTCTTAAAATGGCTTCTTTCAGTGGAAAGTTTACCAAACAGCAGATTATATCTCTGGGGGGATCATTTTCACGTCCCCTGGGTCTTAAAGCTCTGTGCATTCTCTCAACTTCAATAGGGGGGTCTGCAGGCCTTTCCAGTAAATCGTTGAATATGCCTGTGACAGTTTGCATTAAGTGATGTTGCTCCACAGACTCTGGGACACTGCTTATCCTAATATTATGGCGTCTCCCATGGTTCTCAAGGTCTTCAAGGTGTCTATGCATAGATATAATGTGGGAAAGATTCGTGTCAGCGGTCTTTTGTACCTGTCTGATGGCATCCGCGTGACTTGCGGTAGTTCGTTCGACTGTTCCGATCCGTGTCGCAATAGATTGCATGTCCGCTTTGAGCTCAGAGACGGCTGCTGAAAGGGTAGACTTGATGTCCATGGCGATGGCTTGTAGGTCGCTCAGGCACAGAGCACGATCCTGGCAGGTGGAATGATCCTCAGGGATCCGCTGCGTGGTTTTCAGCGCAGCGGCATATGAGGCCTGCTCCATGTCCGAAGCCGCGCGCTGGTCTCCGGCGGCCATGCGGAACATCGCTGGAATATACCCTGCAGAGTGGGTAGGTAAGTCCTTAGGCCCCCGGGGCAGCCTGGTTGGTGCTGTCCTGTTTCCCCATCTCGGAGAGGCTTTTAGGTTGCGGATTGTCTCCTAAAACTGCTGTGCAGGGCTCTGTGTTGTGGGAGAGGAGAGCTTAAGCAGCCGTTACTGAGCAGAGCCAAACCACGCCCCCCACCCTTTCTATTATTTCTGACTGTACCACATGCTGGAGTCTTCATTCTGTAAATATTGTGGAAGAGGGGCAAGCTGGAGTAGAAGTTATCCACATAAAAATGGTAACCCTTCCCAAGGAGTGGATAAATGAGCTCCCAGACAACTTTTCCACTGGCTCCAATGTAATCTGGGCATTCACAGGGATGAAGCTGGGAGTCCTTCCCTTCATAGACCAAGAAGACATAAATGTAGCCCGTGACTCGGTCGCAAAGTTTGTACAGTTTAACCCCATATCTGGCCCTTTTGCTGGGTATAAACTGTTTGAAGGCCAGCCTGACTGAGAATTTCACAAGTGACTCGTCAATAAATAAGTTTTGCTCCGGGGTATATAGCTGGGAAAATTTTTCTGAGAAATAGTTTAGAAGGGGGTGAATTTTAAATAGTTTGTCATAAGATGGGTCATTTCTGGGAGGGCACTGAGAGTTGTCATTGTTGTGGAGGAACCAAAGAATCATTAGGTATCTGGACCTTGGTATAATGGAGGAAAAGATTGGCATGTGGTGGATGGGTTTGGTGGACCAATAGGTGTATAAATATTTTTTTTTGAGAGTCCCATATTAGAAGTCAGGCCTAAAAAAATGTTAAATTCCTCCACAGCAAGTGCTCTCCACTCAAAGGGAGGGGCGTAGCTTGAATTTGGGTTGATTGCAATAAACTGATGTGCAGAGAGGTTGCACTGGGCCATGATAGAAGATAGGAAGTCCTTTTTAAATGTAAAAAATAAATCAGGCAAAATCTTCGGTGTTCACCTGGACACCTGGCTGGGCAGTGAAAGGGGGGAGGTTTGCTGCTCCTTAATTAGAGGGAAGCCACAGGGGGTACTGAATGGCATAGGGAAGCCTGGCATGGGCCCTTTGGGGCTGAGATGACACCCCACTCATGCTTGGCAGTGGTCTCGTGGATGGCACTGCTCTAGAGGTGGATGACACTGCGCTGCTCTTTGATGCTACTGCTGTACTTGTAGTAGCCTCCTCACCAGAAAACCTTCTTTTCATGGGCACACTTTCCTCTTCATCTGATTCTGTAGAAGACCCACTGCTTGAAACGGGCTCATATGCAAAAAAGGATTTGGACCCAGACTCAGGCTCAGAGAGCTCACCGATGCTCTTGTCGCTCAGGCTAAGGAGCTGGTATGCCTCCTCTGTGGTGAAAATGTTTTTGCCATAATGGTGGCTGTGGTGGATAAGGGCACTAGAACAGATGTGGATGCACTGATGGGTGCTGATGAGGGTGCACTGCTGGGTGCTGATGAGGGTGCACTGATGTGCACTGATGAGGGTGCAGTTATGTGCACTGGTGAGGGTGCACTGCTGGGTGCTGATGAGGGTGCACTAATGTGCGCAGATGAGGGTGCACTGCTTGGTGCTGATGAGGATGCACTGCTGAGTGCTCATGAGGGTGCACTGATGTGCGCTGATGAGGGTGCAGTTATGTGCACTGGTGAAGGGTGCAGTGCTGGGTGCTGATGAGGGTGCACTGATGTGCGCAGATGAGGGTGCAGTTATGTGCACTGATGAGGTTGGACTGCTGGGTGCTGAGGGTGCACTTATGTGCACTGATGAGGGTGCACTGCTGGGTGCTGATGAGGGTGCACCGATGTGCGCTGATGAGGGTGTATTTATGTGCACTGATGAGGTTGCACTGCTGGGTGCTGATGAGGGTGCACTGATGTGCGCTGATGAGGGTGTACTGCTGGTTGCTGATGAGGGTGCACTGATGTGCGCTGATGAGGGTGCACTTATGTGCACTGATGAGGGTGCACTGCTGGTTGCTGATGAGGGTGCACTGATGTGCGCTGAGGAGGGTGCACTAATGAGGGTGCGGTTATGTGCACTGATGAGGTTGCACTGATGGGTGCTAAACAGGTGCACTTATGTGCACTGATGTGCGCTGATGAAGGTGCACTGATGTGCGCTGATGAAGGTGCACTGATGTGCGCTGATGAGGGTGTACTTATGTGCACTGATGAGGTTGCACTAATGTGCACTAATGCACTGCGGCTGCACTGATGAGCACTATTGGGCACTATAGTGGCACAGATGAGCACTGGTGGCACCCATGGGCACAGGTGGCACTGATGATCACTGTAGTGGCACTGATGGGCACAGGTGGCACTGATGGGCACATATGGCACCGATGGACACAGATGGCACTGTAGTGGCACTGATAGCACATATGAGCACTGTAGTGGCACTGATTGGCACAGGTGGCACTGATGGGCACTGTAGTGGCACCGATTAGAACTGTAGTGGTACTGATGGGCACATGTGGCACTGATGGGGCTCTGTAGAGGCACTGATGGCACAGATGTGGCACAGATTGCCCAGTAGCACAAAGATGTGGCACTGCTGGGCACTTCTGGACACTGTAAAATGCTGTTACTACTCACAGAATAGACTCGATCTCTCACTCAGGAGAGGAGAGAGATGAACCCTGGCTGAACTGACACTGTTTACATTGTGATCGCTCCATCATTGGATATAGTGATCACGTTGTAAACGGCCGCTGTCATAGGCCGTTTACCACGATCCATGTCCCGCCAAGTCCCTTGAACCCGGCAAGCACGGTCAGTCTTGGGGTGCGCACGGGACCCGTGATTCTGGGAGGACGTCATTGTCGAGTTAAGCAACCGCCCTGTAGCTGTCATTTGACTATAGGATGGTTGTTAACTGGTTAAAGCAACTATAAGGAGGATTCAGAGGCGGCTTTAGGCTTTGCGAGGCCTTAGGTAAAACCTAGACATGAGGCCCTACTCATGCCCATAATGGGAAAAATAATTCAAACAATAAAAAAAATGAACTTTATAAATTCCATATATTAAGAGCTTTAAAGTGCTGGTGTCAGTACTCTCTATCTTGGTGCTGGCGTCAGTGTCAAATTAGGCGGTTGTGAGGCCCCTGTGAGTGTGAGGCCTTAGGCGACCGCATAATTTGCCTAATTAGAGAGCCGCCTCTGGGAGGATTTATATATCAGCTATTAAAACATAAAAAAAAGCAGAGTAGTGCAGCGACTGATCTGTATGAAAAAGAACAGGCGTATCCACCTCAGATACATTGAGATGACTGCAGCTCACCAGGAGGAATGGCCTCTAACCAGCTGCATCAGGATGCAACACGTGTGTTTGAGTGGGGGGGGTGGCTATGTTGACAGCAGTAGAGAGGTCTCTGACAGTGCTCCCAAGTATCACTTCCGCATCTGGAGTGGAACTGGTGGATAGAGGAGATATTCTACGGACCCCTGTAATCTTCTATAGGAAGCTGTATTCACTAATAGCTTCTTATGATGGGGGGGAGCTGTGGGAGATCCTAGAGGCACTTTATCTGCCTATACTTCCGGAAAATCTAAAAAAGACCTTGGATTCTCCACTTAGGGAAGAGGAAGTTATTGCCGCAGTGAGATCTTTTCCTAGTGGTAAGGCTCCTGGACCAGACGGCATACCAACTGAATGGTACCAGAGATATCTACAAACCATTGCCCCTAGATTAGTGCAATTGTATGAGGGGAGCCACCAGAGGGGGCGTCTTCCTCCTTCTTTTTATGAAGCCCATATAGTGTCACTGGCTAAACAGGACAAGGACCTGCTGCAATGCGCATCATATAGGCCTATATCATTGTTAAATATGGATTGTAAAATCCTTGTCAAAGTATTAGAGGGTAAATTAAGGCAAACTATGGAATTTATTGTTTACCCCGATCAGACTGGCTTTCTGCCTAAGAAGGCTACAGATATCAATCTGCGTAGGATATTTATGCATTTACAATTGGGGCAAGATGTGTCCAGTGGAGGGAAGGCCATTGATTCCGTTGACTGGAGATATATGGCTATACTGAATGGTTTTGGCCCCTATTTTAGGAAATGGATTGATTAGCTTTATAAATCCCCAACCGCTGCTATCAAATTAAATGGGATGTTATCTGAACTATTTACTATTGGTAGGGGTACACGTCAGGACTGCCCCTTGTCACATGGTATTTTTGCCCTGGTGATTGAGCCATGGGCAGCGGCTTTGAGAACATCAGTCGAGGTACAGGGGATAGTGGTGGGTAGCCTGACCGAAAATACAGCACTATACGCAGATATGGTACTCTATTTAAGAGATTCAGATGCATCCTTGATGGGTGCGTTGGATATCCTGAATAAATTCTCCATTTATTCAGGGCTCAAAGTCAACTGGGGTAATTATTTTGTTAAAAACACCAAACCCGTTATGTAGGGTTCTATCTGGTTGCCCCCTGCAGCAGGTAGATAAGACTAAATATCTGGGTCTGTATATCTCTAATGCAGTAACTTAAACGTAGGCTGCAGGCATGGCAAAAGTTGCCCATATTGCTCGTAGGCAGGGTGAACCTATTAAAGATGAAGGTCCTACCATTGCTGTTTTATGTGTTTAGAAACTCACCAGTCTGCATCCCAAGACGTATATTTAACAATATTGATAAGTTGGTGACATCTTTTCTGTGGCAGGGCCATCACCCAAGGATAAAACTTGAGGTTTGAAACTGTCATGGAAAAAGGGGGGATTGACGGTCTCTGATTTTTACAGGCACTTTCTGGCGGGGCAACTGGGGGTTGCATCATATATGGCTCAGGCCTCAAGAGGACGCCGCCGCCACTGTTTTAGAGGCGACAATAGTTAGCTCTCATGAGGCTTTGTCGCATCTACTCCTACGTGGGAAAGATTTTTCCCACCCAGTCACCTTGTCTATGTGGGTAATTGGTCGGGTATGGGAGGCAATTAACAAGGCAGAGGGCGATATGGGGTTGTCCCCTATAGACCTCTGTGGGGAAAATAGAATTTTTTGACTTACCATAAAATCCTTTTCTCTGAGTTCATTGACATACGCAGCCTCTTATTCATGACACGTGGGTTTATGCACATTTTACCAGGAGTAGACTAGGCAGAACAAAGTTCAGAAAAGCAAAGCTGGCCCCTCCCAGGGGGCCATCCTTACTCAGCATATAACCCCTCAGCCCTGCATAGCATATCAGTTCGTAACAAGCCGTACAAACACAACACAGAGGGGTGGGTGCTGTGTCTGTCAATGAACTCAGAGAAAAGGATTTTACGGTAAGTCAAAAAATCCTATTTTCTCTTACGTTCATTGACAGACGCAGCCTCTTATTCATGACACGTGGGGACTTCCCAAAGCACTGTCAACAAAGAGGGGTGGGTAAACAATAACAACTGTACCCAACAGAATGATCTCGGGAGGCGCCAGCCGTGCCTACACCGCCGCCTGCAACACTTTGCGGACAAAAGCAGCACCCGCGGATGCTGACACATCAACTTTGTAAAATTTAACAAAAGTGTGCACCGAGGCCCAAGTAGCCGCCTTGCACACCTGAGACACCGACGTTTGGTGTCTGAAAGCCCAGGATGTGCTAATCGCCCTGGTGGAATGAGACGTGACCGGAAAAGGGAGTTCTTGGCCCCACACAGAATACGCATGGGTCACAGTCTGTCTGATCCAACGTGATACAGTGGCCGACGAAGCCGCCAAACCTTTGTGCAGCCCTTCCGTCAGCACAAACAATGCATTCGACCTCCGAAAAGGAGCCGTAGCTGCCAAATACACCCGCAAAGCCCTCACTACGTCCAAGGAATGCAGAGCAGTCTCCTTAGGATGAGACGGGTGCAGACACAAGGAAGGGAGGACAATGTCCTCATTAATGTGAAAAGAGGAAACCTCCTTCAGTAGGAACAAAGGAGATGGATGCAACACCGCCTTATCCTTATGTAGGACCAAATAAGGGGACCTACACGACAAAGCCGCCAATTCAGACACCCGCCTAGCGGATGCAATGGCCAACAAGAAGGCGACCTTCTGAGACAGCAATTGTAAGGGGATATCCCTGATCTGCTCATATGGTGGTTTCTGCAGCACAGAAAGTACCAAGTTCAGATCCCACGGTGCCAGGGGCGATCGTACCTGAGGAATCACATGACGTACACCCTGTACAAATCAAAGAATGCGTCGCCAAAGGACGCTGGAAAAGAATCGCCAGAGCAGAAATCTGACCTTTGAGCGTGTTCAAAGCCAACTTTTGATCCAGGCCTTGTTGAAGAAAGGCCAGCACCCGAGATACCAAAAAAGAACAGGGATTCCAAGCCCCCGCCTCACACCAGGCAATATATGCCTTCCAGGTGCGATGATAGATCTTGCGCAAAGTACACTTGCGCGCCTTAAGCAAGGTGGGGATCACTGACTCAGAGACCTGCCTGTCCCTCAATACCTGGGACTCAACAGCCATGCCGTCAAAGCCAGCGAGGGTAAAGCAGGGTGCAAGATGGGACCCTGCGACAGAAGATCTTCGCAAAGCGGGAGTCACCAGGGAACATCTGTTACCATCCACACCACGTCGGCGTACCAAGGACGCCGAGGCCAATCCGGAGCCACCAGGATTGACGGGATTCCCTCCACTTCTATCCTGTGCAGTAACCGCCGCAGCAGTTTGAGAGGAGGAAAAGCATACAGAAGCTTGTACCGGGACCATGGGGCCACCAGGGCGTCCTTGGCAACCACCGACGTATCCCTTGACCTGCACACGAAGGTCTTCACTTTGTGGTTGAATCTGGACACCAGGAGATCCACATCTGGCGTGCCCCACCTTTCGCAAATCTGGTGAAACACCTCTGGATGCAGGGACTATTCTCCCTGGTCCAGCGTCTGGCGACTGAGAAAGTCCGCCTTCTAATTTTTTACGCCTGGAATGTAGCTGGCACGTGAAGTTCTGCCCACCTTAGAATGTGGGCTGCCTCTGCCGCTGTTGCCAAGCTGCTTGTTCCGCCTTGATGGTTCACGTACATCACCGCCGTGGCGTTGTCCGACTGAAGCCGAACTGGGAGGCCGCGCAGCATTGCCGACCAATGGAAGAGACAGAGCCTGATTGCCCTCAGCTCCAACACATTGATCGGGAGACAAGACTCCTGTGCCGACCAACGGCCCTGAGCCGACAGTTGCCCCAGGACTCCTCCCCAGCCCAAGAGGCTGGCATCCGTCATGACTATCGACCACCCCAGGGGAAGGAACGACTTCCCCAATGTCAGTGCCGGGGCCCGAAGCCACCAGGTTAGCGACCCCCTGGTCTGATGATCCAGCCGGACCAGCAGATCCAGAGACAAGGGAGACTTGTCCCACTGCAGCAGTATCGCTCGCTGCAGGAGCTGGGTGTGACTCTGGGCATACGGTATCGCCTCAAAGGTTGAGACCATGTGCCCCAACACCCGCATGCAGAAGCGTAAGGAGGACCACCGTCGGGAAAACAGGGTTCATCCCGCTGCTTGTAGCGTCAGCAACTTGACCGGAGGTAGAAATACCTTCACCGGCACCGTGTCCAATATCAGGCCCAGATATTCCAGGGGACAGGACGGGGTCAAAGTCGACTTCTGTAGATTGATTAGCCAACCGAATTCCCGCAGTGAGGTCAGAGTGATAGCAACATTGTCCTCCAGAGCCAGAGCTTACTCCACTCGCAGGAGAAGATCGTCTAGGTAAGCTACCACAGCAATGCCTCTCTGTCTCAGCAGAGCCAACACGGGGGCCAGGACCTTGGTGAAGACCCGCGGAGCCGAGGCCAGACCGAAAGGGAGAGCCACAAATTGATAATGGAGGTCCCCTGCAGCAAAACGCAGAAATCGCTGGTGCCGGACATAAATGGGAACGTGAAGATATGCGTCCCTGATGTCCAGGGACGCCAGAAAATCTCCCTGGTGCAGGGCGGCCACGACCAAATGGACTGACTCCATCCTGAATTTGCGCGCCTTCACAAAGTGATTGAGCACTTTCAAGTCCAGAACCGGCCTGACCCCCCCTTCTTTGGCACCACAAAGAGGTTCGAGTAGAAGCCGCGGAATCTTTACGACGGAGGAACTGGCACAATCACCCCCTGTTCAGTCAGCGTCTGGACAGCCTCTAACAGAGCTAGCCGACGCACCGGAGGGAGTATTAAATTTGACGAGAAGAACCTGTCCGGGGGCCGAGTACTGAACTCTATCTTGTACCTGGAGGACACCACCTCCCGCACCCAGCGATCGGAGATGCGAGCGGCCCTCCGGTCCGCAAACCCAAGAAGCCGGCCCCCCACCCGAGAGACGGGCGGGGGCAACCCATCATGCGGAGGAAGCAGACTTGCCGGGCCGGGAGCCCTTGCCCGCAGAACCAGGCGCACGAAAAAACCGCCTCTAGCCAGAGGACTGAGGCCCTTGCTTGCGGCGCTGTTCTCGCCGCTTGGGTTCCGGAAGAAACGTACTCTTCCCCCCGGTAAAATCCTTAATGATTTCATCCAACTGGGGCCCAAAAAGCCGACCACCCTGAAAAGGCAGGTCCGTAAGGCCCTTCTTAGATGTGTGGTCACCCGACCAGTGCCGCAGCCACAGCAGGCGTCTAATAATGATCCCAAAGACCGACATTTTAGACAGCATCGGCACCAAGTCCAGTGCCGCGTCACAGAGGCACAGAGCCCCTGCACCAGGTGGTCTGCTCACTGCACCGCTTCAGGCGAATCCACGCCGCCCCGAGCATCACTCCACTCCATCGCACACTCCGTGAGCGACTGTGCCACCAAGACCGATGCCAAGGCCGGCCTCATGGCTGCCCCCGCCACCAGGAAAAGTGCCTTGGACACTGCTTCTGTCCGCCTATCGGCCGGATCCCTAAAAGAGGAGGACCCCTCCAAGGGAATAGTCGTTGCCTTATTTAGGCGGGCCACTGGCGGATCCACCGCGGGGGAGGCCCATTTCTGTAAAAGGCTGTCCTCAAAAGGGTAGCGCACAGAAAAACGTTTTGGCAGAGTAAAGGAATTTAGCGGACGCTGCCATTCCTTATAGACAAATTGTTCAAAATACTCAAGGTAAGGAAACGCCTTGGGAGCCCGGGAGGGCTTCTTGGACCCAAAAGTGTAGGCAGACGCCTGTGACACTTCCACCTGGTCCAGCCATAGAGAATTACGGACGGCCGTGACCAGGGCGCCCACCAGCGCCTTTTCGCGTGCCACAGAGGCCCCCTGGTCCTCTTCACCATCTGAAGGCTCAAGCTCCCCATCCAAGAGCTCCATGAGGGTCCCTGTGACCCCAGAGCCCCCTTCTGGCTCCGAGTCCTCCTCTGAAGATTGAGGAGGAGGTGGGCGCTTCCTGGGGCCCCCCCTACACCGGCTCGGTTCCCCCTGGGCAAAAAACTCTTCCAAAATTGAAGTCAATTGGTCTAGGGGAACCAGGGGTCCCAGCGCGGCCTGTGCTTCCATGGACCCCTCCAGAGAAGCAACTGCCGGTTCAGCTGCCATTGCACCACCGCTGGGACACTTATGAGGCCTACCGGCCATACGCCCCCAGAACGATCGGGACTGCCGCACCCCAGGGAGAGAAGCAGTGATACTTGCTGAATACTTCCCTCCTGCAGATGCTTGAGAAGAGGCTGCCCATCTGCCGATGCCGCTGCTGCTGCCGTCCCAGGTGCCGACCAAGAAGAGGAGAAGTGGCGCCAACGCACACGTGTTCTTTCCCAATCAAGGGAGACCAACCAAAAATGGCCGCCAGCGGCCACAAGAGGCCAAACACTGCTCCCAAAATGGCCGCAGCTAAGAAAAAATGGCGGCCGGTGCCGCCAAAATGGAAGCGAAAGCCTCGAGGTGAATGAACATGCAGTGAACCAGCGGCTGTACGAACGAACGGGCAGACGTGCAAACCGGCGGTTGGGCGGGCGGGGGGGAGGGGCTGTGGGTGGAGGGAGACACCCAGTGTACCCCCACCGGAGCGGGCACCACTAGCCACCCCCCTCGGCCCTCAGGGGGGGAGGGGGGTGTCACTCACCCTTCCAGACGGGCGTAGCGGGTAGCCCTCCTCCCAGGAGGGGAGGGATGCTGATGGCCATGCAACCCTTGGATCGAACAGCAGCCAGGTCACTGGATACGCAGGTGGGGCGTTTAACCCACCACCCACCCGCACGGAACGGGCACGATGCAGCGGACCCCGCTAAAGCTAAGGGTGGCTCGCATCCGTCGACCGTGCTGGGGAGATGGCAGGACAAGGAATATCTGCATGTTCCCCAGCCGGCTAGTTGATTACAGTCTTCATCAGAAGGCTTGCGCAAAAGAAAAAAACAAAAATAGGGGAACCGCAGATCCCAGCAGGGAACCAGGCCTAACTCCTTGCACTAGGCAGAAAAAAAACTGATATGCTATGCAGGGCTGAGGGGTTATATGCTGAGTAAGGACGGCCCCCTGGGAGGGGCCAGCTTTGCTTTTCTGAACTTCGTTCTGCCTAGTTTACTCCTGGTAAAAGGTGCATAAACCCACGTGTAATGAATAAGAGGCTGCGTCTGTCAATGAACGTAAGAGAAACTCCAATTTGCTCCAGTTTATGGAGTACCAGGATCCAATTATTTGGATAAAATATGGTATCAAGATAATAAGCGATATAGTGGAGGATGGAAGGTTATTGTCATTTTAAGCCCTGAAGGTGAATACAAACAGATGTCACATGCCCCCACCTATAACTGGCCATTACAGTAAGGAGCACTGGAAGGGCAGACTCATGTCAAACAAAAACCAAAGAATTTCCAAGCTCAACTTACTGACCAGCTTGTGACCAACCGAATTAACCTGGCTAACAGTATATGTTAAAAACAGGGGTTTGGTTACACACATTTGCAAATGCATGTGTAAGCTGCAGGCCGGCGACAAGGCATCCTGTATACTGCAGAACCTATCTCTGTATAAGAGTCTCCACAATGGAAGCACATGCATTTAATGGATAGCTGTAGGGCAGGTGACTGGAGGAGCCCAACCCTCCTTAAAGGTACAGGAAAACACTGAACACCCAGCACATTGCGCAATGGCGGCTAAGGTGTCAGTGTGTTGCCTCACCAATATATCAACAATACAAACAGATGTCACATGCCCCCACCTATAACTGGCCATTACAGTAAGGAGCACTGGAAGGGCAGACGCATGTCAAACAAAAACCAAAGAATTTCCAAGCTCAACTCACTGACCAGCTTGTGACCAACCGAATTAACCTGGCTAACAGTATATGTTAAAAACAGGGGTTTGGTTACACACATTTGCAAATGCATGTGTAAGCTGCAGGCCGGCGACAAGGCATCCTGTATACTGCAGAACCTATCTCTGTATAAGAGTTTAAATTACCCAATACCCACCTGTTCCGTTATCTGCAACTCAGACATGCATATGAGACACAATTTAGAAGAGATAAAAGAT
>BLSH010347416.1:243463-256045 GCA_018402905.1 Glandirana rugosa
ACTAGACCAGAGTCCAACGGTTCTTAAATTACACATGTGAGATATTCCTCTTGTCGATATTTTGAGAGATGAAAACCATGGACTGCGGCGTGATATATAGAGTGCAGGACATGCGGCGTCAGGTACCAAAAGTAGAGAGTTTTATAGCTGTTCTCCTTATAGAGTGTACACATTAAATTCTTGGCAACCTGAGACCAGATCACCCGCCATGTCCAGATGGGAATCTCTTCCTGCAGGAGTTCCTCCCACTTGACCATATATCTGTGCTTACCAACCACAGACAAGGGGTAGGCGTTTATTATCCCATAAATGGCAGAAATCAGTCCCCTACGGTCTGTGCCCTGCAGAATTAGTTGTTCAAAGGGGGAAGGTTTGGAGAATCGTAGGTCTGATGCTATGGACTGAGCATAATTATAATTAAAGACCTCTCAAAGGTAAGATCACACCTATCCGATAGTGCCTGTCACATCGTTTTTAAATGAAGCATGGGACCCAGGAGTTGACCAGGGGCCACCTCCGCCCTCACCCCACTAGAGCAGGTTATTAGGGTGTATTGGGGCCAACCACAGTTTCTCAATCTCTGTCCGTTTATTATATGAATGTTGCGTAAACCAGGACGCGACGGTGCATAGATGTGTTGCCTGGTAATACCTGAAAAATTTGGGAACGCCAGACCTCCACCCTAGCGGGACGCCGTCAGCACGGTGCAGGGGACCCTATGCCTCTTGTAGTTCCAGACATATTGAAGCATATCTGCTTGCAAGTGTTTCAATTGGGCAAGAGGCACTGGTATGGGCAATGTCTGAAAAAGATAGAGGAGCTTGGGGAGAACTGTCATCTTGATAGATGTAATGCGCCCTAACAGAGATATATGATGCTTCTTCCAGTATCCAACTCCCTAATTTGTTTAAACAAGGGGGGGAAATTTTCTTGGTACAGAAATTAAAACGACTGCGTAATACCGATTCCTAGATACCGCAGGGCCCTAGTCTGCCACCTATAGGGGAAGCAGGCAGTGAGGTGTTGGAATATTAAGGGGGAGAGCTTCCGACTTACCCGCATTCATTTTGTAGCCCGAAAACTCACCATAGCTTTCTAATTCCGCATGTAAATTTGGCAAAGAAACTCTAAGCTTTGTCAAAGTAAGTATAATGTCATCCGCGAACAGCAGAAGCTTAAATTCCCTGTTTATTACTGGTATGCCCCGAATGTCCGGAGAGCCGCTGATAGTAGCCGCCAGAGGTTCCACACAAAGCGCAAACAATAAAGGAGAGAGCGGCAGGCAGCCCTGACGAGTGAAATTCTCTACACAAAAGCTGGGAGAAGTGCACACCAAAGATGACGGGTTCTGATAGAGGCGATGAACGGCTCATAGAAAAGGTCCCCTAAACCCCATATGCTGCAAGGTGGCGAGCAAGAAGGGCCAGCCCAGGCGATCAAACGCCTTTTCAGCATCCAGCCCCAGAATGAGAGATTCAAGGCCCCCCTGTTCGCCACATCGATTATGTCGATAACTCGTCTTGTATTGTCCCCCGCTTGGCGCATGGGAACAAAGCCTACTTGGTCTTTATGGACCAGGGAGGGAAGGACCACACTCAGCCGAAGTGAAAGAACCTTAGTAAATATTTTTAAGTCCGCATTCAGGAGGGCTATTGGCCTATAGCTAGGGCATAGAGATGGGTCCTTGTCTGACTTGGGGATCGGGGAGATAAAGGATTTCTGCATCTTCCGTGGAATGGGCGTGTCACGCATAAAAGCATTAAACAGGTTACAGAGGCGTGAGAGGAACAGAGGCAGGAACGCTTTATAATATTCATAAGGGAACCCATCAGGGCCTGGGACCTTATGATAAGGCAGGGATTTTATGGCTAGCTCCAGTTCTTCCTCTGTGATAGGTGAGTTAAGGGATTCAAGATCTGATTTTTGAATACTGGGGATCCCGCTATGCTCAAGATACGAAGTCATCCGCTCCTGCAACTCCACTGAAGGAAGCATTTGTGGAATGTCGGGACTGTTATATAGCTGGGTATAAAACTGTGCAAACGTATTACCTATGTCCTGAGGATGGGAGAGAAGGACACCCAAGGTGTTTTTAATGTGGGAGGGAGCTGACAGGATGGTCTGGTCTCTGAGTTTCCTGGCTAGTGGGGAGTGGGCCTTATTGCATTTATCATAGTATCAACCTGTCTCAACCTGACCAAGGCTCTCTCCACCCGCCCCAGGGCCAGGTCACGGAGTGCAGCCCAGAGTTCTACTATCTTCTTAAGAAGTGCGAGGCACGGATTGTCCTGTAATTGACGCTCCAGGGCTCTAAGATCCCGCTCCGACTGAAGCCTAAGCGCATTAGCATTTTTCTTCATCACCGAGGAGAGTGCAATGCACCAACCTCAGATCACTGCCTTATGGGCCTCCCAGATCACTGCCTGCGACATTCCCGGCATCTCGTTTTTGGCAAAATACTGTTTAACAGCGACCTCTAATTCTGCTTTGGAGGGGGCATTTTGCAGTAAGAAGGTGTTCAAGTGCCAATTAGGAGGTTTGCAGTACTGAGTTCCCAAGTTTACAGTAAGAAGGATCGAGGGGTGGTCTGACCATGAGATTGGAAGGATATCAGATGATGTGACCATCTTTAAGGCCTGATTGTTACAGAAAAAGTAATCAATGCAGGAATGCATTTTATGAGGAGCCGAGTGGAAAGTATATTGCTGGTCAACTGGGTGGCCAGCCCTCCACGCATCAAAAAGAGCATGGCACCTAGTCAATTGATGGAACAGTCTAGAATCCCGAAGGGCCTGGGGCCTTGGCCCCCGCAGGCCAAGAGTGAAATGGTCGAGGACCGATGTGTGTGCGAGATTAAAGTCCTATCCTACAATTAAATAACCCAAACACCATACGGGAGAGACAGGAGAAAACTCGGGACAGGAAGCTCAACTGGAGGACAACCCGGGGCATAAAGGACACAAAGGGTTATCTCCTGGGCCTCCCAGTGCCCCTGAAGGATGACAAAATGACCCTGTGGATCTCCATACACTACTGAACATGTAAATGGGGCATCACATTTAAATAAAATAGTTACACCTGCCCACTTATGCACGTTAGAGGCCAGGTATGCTCTGGGGTAGTATTTAGACGCAAAGGCGAAGGTGCCCCCCTTGTCAAAGTGTGTTTCCTGGACCATGACTATGTCTGCCCCTGAGTGCCTGAACTCCCCAAGGGCCAAATGCTGCTTGCGAACAGAGTTCAGGCCATGTACATTCATCGATTGTATCCTAGCCATTGTGGTGGGTGGGGTGTGTAGGGATAGCACTTATCTGAAGCACCAGGTGAACAGTTTCGAGGAATATGATTTGCGATCTCCGGGAGGATGCCCAGCCCAGGGAGGGAGACCACAAGATGGACCCACAGTAGAGGAAAAAGAAGCAGAAGATAGCTGAAAAAGAAACACAAGGTTAGAGCATCATTCAGGACAAACGTATTCATATAATGAAACTTCAGTATTAGCCAAGCTATGTAGCTTTGAAGGCTATAGAGGTTCCTATTTGTCCTTCCGGTGTCAAAAGATACAGGGGAGCACACCTAGGCAAGTCCAAAAAGGTTGATCGAGAAAGAGAGAGGCACTATGCGAGAGAAAAGAAAAAAAAGCTATAATACTACTCTCTCTCCCAATTGGTCAACAAAAAGGGGTCTATTGAGGGAAGAAAAAAACAAAGTGTGCACTGGGGGGTAGGAGACGGACTATCCTAACAGACTCTGGACTCCAATTCCACAGCCCTAACAGGTGTGCTCTCCTGAAATAAGTGTAACTTAAACCACTCTTATAAAAATGTCACTTAGGGAACAAAGTAATGAGAACTACGGCCAAGGAGTATAGTACAATCAGGCAGGGGAGAAAGAAAATGGAACACAGAACCAATCCTTAGCCAAGTGAGATCCTGGGGCAAGGGGCAAAGTCTAGTCCGAAGGTAGGTAATATCAGGATTCTCAGGCACTGCTTTGCTTAGTAAGTTTTCGGGGCATATCCAGGCCCCGGGAGCGCTTAGTCGGGGAGACTCTACGCCACCCTGTAGGCGGAGGGGTGGGGGTAGAGATGAGGTCCCAGTCCAAAAGTTGAGGTATTGGTATCTCCAGGACATTGCGGAATGTGGTAATGTCCTCTGGATATCTCAATATAGCTGATTTTCCTTGGTGAGTTGCCATTAAACTGAAGGGAAAACCCCATCGATAAGTAATATCAGCTTCCTGGAGGGAGCGCAGTAAGGGCTGGAGCAACCTCCATTTTTGGAGGGTGATCCAGGACAAATCTGAAAAAAGCTGGAGTGGGGTGTCATACATCACCCGACATTGAGCTCTTACTTTTCCCATTATAGATTCCTTTAGGGGGTAGGATTGGACCTGACATATAACATCCCGGGGTTTGGAAGTGGATCCCTTAGGGTGCAAGACTTGGTGGGCTCTGTCCAGTTCAATGTGTTTGGTGGGGGGTTCTCCCAGAAGATCATTAAATATAGCCTGCAGGGAGACCCCTCACCCTTATGTTGTGCCTGTGCCCCCTATTGTCCAATTCTTCAATATGAAGCTGCATGTCAATTAAAAGGTGAGGGTGTTCAGAGGATTGGGTCTGGGTATGGTGAATTGCTAACCTTGCCTCCTGAATTTCCTCCTCTGATGTTTCGACCCTGTCTGCCAGGTGCTTATGGTCCATATGGATGGCTTGAATTTCCTGGCAGCAGGTGGATGCCAGCAGCTGTTTAAAGTCATCCTTTGTGGGTAGAGATTGGAGGTATGCCTGCAAAGGTGAAGGCAGCTGGTGTAGGTGAGCTGGATTTTGGGGATACAGCTGAGGAGAGGAGGATTGCAAGCTGTGCCCCTCTCAGTGGTCCACATGAATGTGAGAGGTAGAGGGCCGAGGGGAATCCCACGGCTCATTCCAGGCAGCTTCAGTCCCAACCAAGGGGGTTAGGCTGGCACGGGTCCTCTGCCCCTTGAGGCAGGGCCGGAGAGGCTACTACTTGCGCATACAAGTGACGCGGGGACTCCCCAACCCCAGAGGTGCTGTGATCCCAGGACTCGGGCTGGTGTTGAGCTTTAGGAAATGCCGGTGCGGAGGCTGGAGTCTGCTGTAGGGCTGCCGGCCAGCCCGGGTCTGTTGCCGGGAGTAGTGAGGCCGAGTGTCCTAGGGCATGGGAAGGAGGAGGGGAGGCCGTGGAGCAGTCTGAGGATGCAGAGTGCAAGCCAGGGCTCGCTGTGCAGAGGCCCGGGTCAGAAGCCATCCTCAGTAGTCTAGGAAAGTTTCCAGTACACTGTGTGTACGGGCCTGCCATCAGAGCCTGGTCAAGGGAGGCAGCCTGCTCTCCCGGTGGCAATATGTTAGGGGGGCCCAATAGCGGGGGTGTGCTCACCGCTCTGTTGTCTTCAGGGAAGCGACCGTCCTCCATAGCCAGCGGAGGGGATCCTGCAGTCACCCAGTGTAGGATTTGTGCCAAAGAGGAGAGGCAAAGCTGGGCTCGAGATCGCATGGCTGGAGCACTCAGCGCCATCTTGTCCCGCCGTGTCGGAGTCGGCCAGGGAAAAGTAAGCAAGCAGGCAAGATGCTGGTCCCAGCACTGGCCGTATCTCACTCTGGGCTTTTGCGGATCTAGCCCATTTAGATTTGCCCATAAAGCAGGTTGAAGCCGTCCCCCAAGGCTAGGTTTCGCACAGGCTGGAGCTCAAGGTCTAAGCGTCCATCTTGGTCGGCTTCCGGTCACACCCCTTGTTCATTCATTTAATGCCTTTGCCTTCATCAACATATGCTGATTGTCTCTGCTATGTTCCTGTTAAAGACTTTACCTGGCTGATGTTCCCTTTTGGTTCCTGATCCTGATCCTGATCCCGATCTTTGGCTTACCAATTACACTGATCCCTGGCTTCCTGATTACTGGCTCATCTGTTTACCCGTTTTGGCTTCTAAACCCTGGCTTATGTTTTGACTACATTCCTGATCTGTACTATTTTTACTATTACATTAAAGGTGTGATTGTTACTGCATTTTCTGTCTCAGTCTGATTCATGGTACCTGACAGCCTGGCTGACGGGCTGGATGGTGACTTACACTAGTTGCTATATAAGCCAGTCTTGGAATAAGGCATTCTTTAGCAAGGAAGGAAATACCACATGTTAATAGAACCAGAAGTAAAAGATCTGCTTTACTGTGACATGGATTAGGTGTTATTAAAAGGAGTGAGAGGTCTTTAACCTGTTCCCTACCGAGTCATTGTAAAATGACGTCGGCAGGAACCCTTCGTCGAACCGGGTGGACATCATATGACATCCGCCGCTTTTTGCCACTACTGTGAGCCCCTGGGGACCCGCAGCGCGGCGATCACGGATCACTTGTGTCCCCGGGGGTCGTATCCCCCCGATCAGGGTAAAGAGCCAATGGATTTGGCTCTTTACCATGTGACTGGCTGTGTTCAATCACAGCCGGTCACTACCGACCTCCACGTGCACGCCACTCGTGCGTGCCCCGGGGGGCATGCAGCGAGGCGATTGGGGCTGAGGCTTGTCCCTCGGACAAAGCCCAGCTCCGATCAGTGTAAAGAGCCAATGGAATTGGCTCTTTACCGTGTGACCGGCTGTGTCCAATCACAGCCGGTCACATGATGTAAACAAACCGCTGTAACGAGCTGTTACCGGGTTCTCCCTGCCACATACTGATTGTGAGAGGGAGATTGCGGCAACAGCTTGTTACCGTCAGATATACACATCAAGCACACTGATCACCCACCCTAATAAAGAGGACCTGTCACCACCCCATCAAAGTACCTGTCATAGCCCATCAGAGTACCTGTCACCTGTCCATCAAGGTACTCGAGTACCTGTCATATGTCCATCAAAGTACTCGAGTACCTGTCACCCGTCCATCAAAGTACCCGAGTACCTGTCATCTGTTCGTCAAAGTACGCAATTACCTGTCACCTGTCCATCAAAGTACCCGAGTACCTGTCACTTGTCCATCAAAGTACCCGAGTACCCGTCACCTGTCCATCAAAGTACCCGAGTACCTGTCACCTGTTCATCAAAGTACCCGAGTACCTGTCACCAGCCCATCTGAGTACTCGAGTACCTGTCACCAACCCATCAGAGTACCCCAGTACCTGTCACCAGCCCATCAGAGTACCCGAGTACCTGTCACCAACCCATCAAAGTACCCGAGTACCTGTCACCAGCCCATCAGAGTACCTGTCACCTGCCCATCAGAGTACCCGAGTACCTGTCACCAGACCATCAGCGTACCAGAGTACCTGTCCCCTGCCCATCTGCGTACCCAAGTACCTGTCACCAGCCCATCAGCGTACCAGAGTACCTGTCACCTGCCCATCTGAGTACCCAATTACCTGTCACCAGCCCATCAGAGTACCCGAGTACCTGTCACCTGCCCATCTGAGTACCCAAGTACCTGTCACCTGCCCATCTGAGTACCCAATTACCTGTCACCAGCCCATCAGAGTACACGAGTACCTGTCACCTGCCCATCTAAGTACCCAAGTACCTGTCACCAGCCCATCAGAGTACCCAAGTACCTGTCACCAGCCCATCAGAGTACCCTTTATACCTGTCACCTGCACTTTAGATTACCCGAGTACCTGTCATCAACCCATCAGAGTACCCAAGTACCTTTTACCAGTCCATTAGATTACCCGAGTACCTGTCTCCAGCCCATCAAAGTACCCGAGTACCTGTCACCTGCCCATCAGAGTACCCGAGTACCTGTCACCAGACCATCAGCGTACCAGAGTACCTGTACCCTGCCCATCTGACTACCCAAGTACCTGTCACCAGCCCGTCAAAATACCCGAGTACCTGTCACCAGCCCATCAGAGAACCTGAGTACCTGTCACCAGCCCACCAAAGCACCCGAGTACCTGTCACCTGCCCATTAGAGTACCCAAGTACCTGTCACCAGACTTTCAGCGTACCCGAGTACCTGTCCCCTACCCATCTGCGTACCCAAGTACCTGTCACCAGCCCATCAGCGTACCAGAGTACCTGTCACCTGCCCATCTGAATACCCAATTACCTGTCACCAGCCCATAAGAGTACCCAAGTACCTGTCACCAGCCCATCTGAGTACCCAAGTACCTGTCACCTGCCCATCTGAGTACCCAATTACCTGTCACCAGCCCATCAGAGAACCTGAGTACCTGTCACCAGCCCACCAAAGTACCCGAGTACCTGTCACCTGCCCATTAGAGTACCCAAGTACCTGTCACCAGACCTTCAGCGTACCCGAGTACCTGTCCCCTGCCCATCAGAGTGCCCGAGTACCTGTCACCTGTCCTTCAGATTACCCGAGTACCTATCTGCAGCCCATCAGAGTACCCAAGTATCTTTTACCAGTCCATTAGATTACCTGAGTACCTGTCTCCAGCCCATCAAAGTACCCGAGTACCTATCTACAGCCCATCAGAATACCTGAGTACCTATCTGCAGCCCATCAGAATACCTGAGTACCTATCTGCAGCCCATCATAGTTCTCGAGTACCTATCTGCAGCCCATGCCTAATAGAATAGTTTGCTTTCCAAAATTGGGTCATTTTGTGGGTAATACCACTGTCCTGGTGTTAAAGGGCCTTCAAAAGTGTGATAGCTATGAATGAAATTTTATGTTTAATTTATGCTCCCTGCATGTTTGGCCAGGGTGTGAAAAAGTCTCACACATGTGGTATCGCCATACTCGGGACAAGAAGCAGAATATATTTTTTGGGTTAAATTTTGCTATGTACATGCTATGTGTTAGAAATATCTTATAAATTGACCACTTTGTGTAAAAATAAAACCGATTTCTTTCCATGTTTTTCGAAGACTTGTGGAAAAAAATGAACCATTCAAAAGACTCATAATTAGAGTTGATCGAACCCATGGATGTTCGGGTTCGGTGGGTTCGGTGCTGAACTTCGGGAAAAAGTCTGGGTTCGGCACCGAACTCGACCCAAACTTTATCCTGGACCCCGAACCCCATTGAAGTCAATGGGGACCCAAACTTTTCATCACAAAAATGGCCGTAACAAAGTCCTGGAAAGTGCTAGAGGACTGCAAAAGGAAGTAAAATGGGGTAAGAGTAGGGCAAGTGCCCTACAAAAAAATGGGGATAGGGAAAATAAAGTAAAATCAAATTTAAAAAAAGGGAAGGGGGGGTGGATGTGGAGTAGGAGCCTAGAGGTTGACCGTGGCAGTGTAGGTGGAAGTGGTGGAGGAGTAGGAGGAGGTAGCCGACACTGTTTTTTTTGTTTTGTTTATAAATGGGGTAGCCCCCAAAATATTGAGGCATATTCAAAAAAACAAGTATACGAATGGCTGTGTGAGTCCGATCTAAATGTCTATTCTGCACAAGGTACAGACAAGTCTTGTGGGATCCATGCCTGGTTCATTTTAATAAACGTTAGCTTGTCCACGTTGGCTGTGGACTAGGGTTGCCACATCATCCCTTTAATCCAGGACACATACTAATTACACAGGTTCTGTGGCTGATTGAGGTGGTAATTAAACTCACTTGGTGCTTCATCTGCATTAAATTAGCCTCAGAACCTGTGTAATTCATATGTGTCCTGGATTAAAGGGATGATGTGGCAACCCTACTGTGGACAGGAGGCTGCACTTGTCTGTGATAACTCCCCCTGCCGTGCTAAACACACGTTCAGACAATACACTGGCTGCAGGGCAGGCCAGCACCTCCAAGGCATTAACGGCAAGCTCAGGCCATGTGGCCAATTTGGAGACCCAGAAGTTGAATGGGGCAGACCCATCAGTCAGTACGTGTAGGCGTGTGCACACATACTCTTCCACCATGTTGCTGAAATGCTGCCTCCTGCTAGGACATTGTCTATTGGCTGGTGGTGCTGTTTGTTGTGGTGGGCTGCTGACAAAGCTTTGCCACATTTCAGCCATGCTAACCCTGCCTTCTGAGGTGCTGGCTGTGCCACAGCGGTGTTGGCGGCCTCTTTCTCCTCCTCCTCTGCCTTCGCCTTGTGCTTCCACTGAGCCCCCGGTGTCATTTGGGAATGCCCTCAGCAGCGCCTCTACCAGCGTGCACTTGTAGTCGGGCATCTTCCTCTCACGTTCCAGTGAGGGAATTAAGGATGGCACGTTGTCCTTGTAACGGGGATCCAGCAGGATTGCCACCCAGTAATCGGCACACATTACAATGTGGGAAACTCGGCTGTCGTTGCGCAGGCACTGCAGCATGTAGTCAGCCATGTGTGGTAGGCTGCCCAGAGGCAAAGACAAGCTGTCCTCTGTGGGAGGTATATCATCTGTGTACTCTATACCCCCCGGCCATGCTCCAGTGATGCCCACGAGCTGCGTTGGGTGCCACCCTGCTGCGGTTCCTCCTCCTCCTCCTCACGATCTTCCTTGTCCTCCTCGTCCTCCAGAACTGTACCCTGGCTTGAATATTTTTGACTTGGCCTATGCTGGTGCAGGAACCCACCCTCCGAGCCACTTGCGAATGACTGGCCTGATAACCGTGGAAATGACCCCCCTTCCTTCTCCTCCTCATCTTCCTGTGCCACATCCTCTTCCATCATGGCCGAAGAGTTTTTTCAAGGAGACATAGAAGTGGGATAATAACACTGAGAACAGCATCATCGGCACTGGCCATGTTGGTGGAGTACTCAAAACACCGCAATAAGCTACACAGGTCTCGCATGGAGGCCCACTCATTGGTGGTGAAGTGGTGCTGTTCCGCAGAGCGACTGACCCATGCGTGCTGCAGCTGAAACTCCACTATTGCCTGCTGCTGCTTGCACAGTCTCTCCAGCATGTGCAAGGTGGAGTTCCACCTTGTGGGCATGTCGCATATGAGGCGGTGAGCGGGAAGGCCGAAGTTCCACTGAAGCGCAGACAGGCGAGCAGCAGCAGGGTGAGAACGCCGAAAGTGCGCACAGATGGCCTGCACTTTCTGCAGCAGCTCTGACATATCTGGGTAGTTTTTTAGAAAATTCTGTACCACCAAATTCAGCACATGTGCCAGGCAAGGGATGTGCGTCAAATGGGCTAGGCCCAGAGCCGCTACGAGATTTTAGCCATTGTCGCACACCACCAGGCCGGGCTTGAGGCTCAGTGGCAACAACCACTCATTGGTCTGTTGTTCAATGCCTGTCCACAGCTCCTGCGCAGTGTGGGGTTTATCCCCCAAACATATCAGTTTTAAAACAGCCTGCTGTCGTTTCCCCCTGAATGTGCTGATATTGGTGGTGAAGGTGTTACACTGAGCGGATGAGGAGGTGGTCAAGGAGGAGGAAGCGCAGTAGGAGGAGGAGGCAACAGGAGGCAAAGAGAAATGCCCTGCAATCCTTGGTGGTGGAAGGACATGCGCCAAATGGCTAGCTGGCTCAGGCCCACCCGCCACTACATTTGCCCAGTGTGCAGTTAGCGAGATATAGTGTCCCTGCCCGTGTTTACTGGTCCAGGTATCAGTGGTTATGTGGACGTTGCGCAGTGTACACTTGATCTTGTCCCCGACTTGTTTGTGCAGGGAAGGGGTGGCTCGTCTGAAAAAGTAGTGGCGGCTGGGAACCACGTACTGTGGGACAGCCATCGTCATCAGGTTTTTGAAACTGTCCGTGTCCACCAAATGGAATGACAGCATTTCAAAGGCCAGGAATTTTGAAATGCTGGCATTCAGGGCAAAGGCTCGCGAGTGGGTAGGGGGGTACTTCCTCCTTCTCTCCAGTGTTTGGGACATTAAGAGCTGTAAGCTTCCATGGGACCATGGTGTGGAAATGCTTGGGGACGGTGGCGGACATGGTGGCGTGCTGTCATAACGTCTGTTTGCTGGGTGGCTGGTGACACTGTCAAGGTAGAGGTGGAGGAAGAGGCCGAGGCAGCAGCAGAAGAGGAAGCAGGAGGAGGCTGACACCTTTCTTGGATTTTGAGGTAATTATTCCAATGCAGCTTGTGCCTTGAATTTAGATGCATGATCATGCAGGTTGTGGTCAGGTTTAGAACATTTATGCCCGGATCAGGCTATCATTGCACAGCTTGCAAACCACTCGTGTCTTGTCGTCAGCATATTGTCTGAAGAACTGCCACGCGGGGGAACGCCTTTGAGCTGCCTTTGGTGTGCTAGGTCCCTGGGTGCGGTGGGTAGTAGCAGGCATACTGTCTAGGGGACACTCGCTCCACTTTTGCAACCTGCTTCCTCTTTTGCTGTGCTAGTGCCTCTGTGCGACCACCACCTCTTCCTCCAAACTGCACATGTCACTCACATGACCCTCAGTCCATGTGGGGTCTAGGACCTCAGCATCCTCCTCCCCATCATCTTCCACCCACCCTTCACCACTGCCCTCCCTGTCAGTCTGTACACTGAGGAAAGCTGCAGCAGTTGGCACCTGTGTTTCATCATCATCTAAGACGTGCTGCGCTGGTGTTTCCATGTCCTCATCCTGCAACAGAAGTGGTTGGGCATCAGTGCACTCAATGTCTTCCACTTCTGGGGCAGCGCTATGTGGATGGCCCACGGAAAGCACACCAGGAGAGTCATCAAAAAGCATAAGAGTCTCTTGCATGACTTGGGGCTCAGACTGCTTGGCTAATTTACAA
>BLSH010347416.1:256476-288090 GCA_018402905.1 Glandirana rugosa
GTAGAGGATCAAGATTTCCCTCTCCAAGGTCGACAACGACATTCACTGTCTAATAAAACTGTCACTTACAGCAACAGCTGGAACCTCTCCCTTTAGAACTAGGAGATGATTTTTGAACAATAATCTGTCACTTACAGCAACAGCTGGAACCTCTCTCTTTAGAACTAGGAGATGATTTTTGAGCAATAATCTGTCACTCACAGCAACAGCTGGAACCTGGCCCTAGAGGAGTAGGCAATGATTTTTGAACAATATTCTGTCCCTTACGGCAACAGCTGGAACCTGGCCCTATATGAGTAGGCAATGATGTTTGAAAAATAATCTGTCACTTACAGCAACAGCTGGAACCTCTCCCTTTAGAACTAGGAGATGGTTTTTGAACAATAATCTGTCACTTACAGCAACAGCTGGAACCTGGCCCTATAGGAGTAGGCAATGATGTTTGAAAAATAATCTTTCCCTTACAGCAACAGCTGGAACCTCTCCCTTTAGAACTAGGAGATGATTTTTGAACAATAATCTGTCACTTACAGCAACTGCTGGAACCTGGCCTTATATGAGTAGGCAATGATGTTTGAAAAATAATCTGTCCCTTACAGCAACAGCTGGAACCTGGCCCTATATGAGTAGGCAATGATGTTTGAAAAATAATCTGTCACTTACAGCAACAGCTGGAACCTCTCCCTTTAGAACTAGGAGATGATTTTTGGACAATAATCTGTCACTTACAGCAACAGCTGGAACCTCTCCCTTTAGAACTAGGACATGGTTTTTGGACAATAATCTGTCACTTACAGCAACAGCTGGAACCTCTCCCTTTAGAACTAGGACATGGTTTTTGAAAAATAATCTGTCCCTTACAGCAACAGCTGGAACCTGGCCCTATATGAGTAGGCAATGATGTTTGAAAAAGAATCTGTCCCTTACAGCAACAGCTGGAACCTGGCCCTATATGAGTAGGCAATGATGTTTGAAAAATAATCTGTCACTTACAGCAACAGCTGGAACCTCTCCCTTTAGAACTAGGAGATGATTTTTGGACAATAATCTGTCACTTACAGCAACAGCTGGAACCTCTCCCTTTAGAACTAGGACATGGTTTTTGAACAATAATCTGTCACTTACAGCAACAGCTGGAACCTGGCCCTATAGGAGTAGGCAATGATGTTTGAAAAATAATCTTTCCCTTACAGCAACAGCTGGAACCTCTCCCTTTAGAACTAGGAGATGATTTTTGAACAATAATCTGTCACTTACAGCAACAGCTGGAACCTGGCCTTATATGAGTAGGCAATGATGTTTGAAAAATAATCTGTCCCTTACAGCAACAGCTGGAACCTGGCCCTATATGAGTAGGCAATGATGTTTGAAAAATAATCTGTCACTTACAGCAACAGCTGGAACCTCTCCCTTTAGAACTAGGAGATGATTTTTGGACAATAATCTGTCACTTACAGCAACAGCTGGAACCTGGCCCTATAGCAGTAGGCAATGATTTTTGAACAATAATCTGTCCCTTACAGTAACAGCTGGAACCTGGCCCTATAGGAGTAGGCAATGATGTTTGAATAATAATCTCTCACTTACAGCAACAGCTGGAACCTCTCACTTTAGAACTAGGAGATGATTTTTGAACAATAATCGATCCCTTACAGCAACAGCTGGAACCTGGCCCTATAGGCGTAGGCGATGATTTTTGAACAATAATCTGTCCCTCTAAGCAACACCTGGAACCTGGCCCTATAGGAGTAGGGGATGATTTTTGAACAATAATCTGTCCCTTACAGCAACAGCTGGAACCTGTCCCTATAGGAGTAGGTGCTGATTTCTGAACAATAAATCTGTCCCTTACAGCAACAGCTGGAACCTGGCCCTATAGGAGTAGGCGATGATTTTTGAACAATAATCTGTCCCTTATAGCAACAGCTGGAACCTGGCCCTATAGGAGTAGGCAATGATTTTTGAACAATAATCTGTCCCTTACAGCAACAGCTGGAACCTGGCCCTATAGGAGTAAGCGATGATTTTTGAACAATAATCTGTCCCTCTAAGCAACAGCTGGAACCTGACCCTATAGAAATAGGAGATGATTTTAGAACAATATAATCTGTCCCTATAAGCAGAAGCCTCTACCTAGTGCAGTCAGATCGTTCTGTAAGGCAAGGTGAGATCTGCAATCTGTCACTCAAAGCAGCAGTATGAGAAATCTCTAATTAGGTCAGAATCAGATCGTTGTGTAATGCAGGGTGAGAACTGCAATCTGTCCCTCAGAACAGCAGTAGTAGTAATCTCTAATTAGTCCAGAATCAGATTGTCCTATAATGCAGGATGAGATGTTAAAATATCTGCAATCTGTCCCTCACAAAAACGCCGGCAGCTTCCTCTCCCTACACTGATCAGAGTCTCAGAGAGCATGTGACATGCAGCACTGTGACTCCAGCTTATAAAGAGGCTGGGTCACATGATGCACTGGCCATTCGCAGCCATGCCATTAGTAGGCATGGCTGTGATGGCTTCTAAGGGCAAACCAGTGAAACGCTTGTTGATTGGCTGCCCTGCAGCTCTTCAACATGCAAGATTCAACTACCAGAACACAGAACCCGAACCCGAACGTTTTTTGAAATGTCCGGGTTCGGGTCCGGGTCCCGGACACCCCAAAGTTCGGTATGGACCCGAACTTTACAGTTCGGGTTCGCTCAACACTACTCATAATGCCTCATAGATTATACGTTGGGTGTTTGCTTTCCAAAATGGGGTCATTTTGTGAGTAATTCCATTGTCCTGGTGCTCTAGGGCCTTCAAAAGTGTAATAGATCGTTAGGAGATTAGATGTGAAATTTCTGCTCCTGCATGTTGGACCCCCCTATGTGGCCAGGGTGTGAAAAAGTCTCACATATGTGGTATTGCCATACTCAGGACAAGTAGCAGAATATATTTTGGGGGGTTATTTTTGCTATATACATACTATGTGTTTGAAATATCATATAAATTGACCACATTGTGAAAAAAAAATATGTTTTCATTTTCTTTCCATGTTTTCCAATGACTGTGGAAAAAAATTAACCATACAAAAGACTCATAATGCCTCATGGAATATACGTTGGGATGCTTGCTTTCCAAAATGGGGTAATTTTGTGGGTAATTCTATTGTCCTGGTGCTGCAGGGACTTCCAAAGTGTAATAGGTGGTTAGGAAATCATATGTGTAATTTATGCTTCTAGAACACCTGACGGCGCTCCCTGCATGTTGGACCTCTCTATGTGGCCAGGCTGTGTAAAGGTCTCACACATGTGGTATCACCATACTCGGGATGAGTAGCAGGATATATTTTGTGGGGTAATTTTTGCTATGTACATGCTATGTGTTAGAAATATCTTATAAATTGACCACTTTGTGTAAAAATAAAAGCGTTTTCATTTTCTTTTTCGTTTTTCGAAGACTTGTGGAAAGAAATGAACCATTCAAAAAACTCATAATGCCTCATAGATTATACGTTGGGGTGTTTGCTTTCCAAAATGGGGTCATTTTGCAGGTGATTCCATTGTCCTGGTGCTCCAGGGCCATTGAAAGTGTAATAGGTCGTTAGGAAATTAGATGTGAAAATTCTGCTCCTAGAATGCATGACGGTGCTCCCTGCATGTTGGACCTCTCTATGTGGCCAGGCTCTGAAAAAGTCTCACACATGTGGTATCGCCATACTCGGGGCGAGTAGCAGAATGTATTTTGGGGTGTAATTGGAAGTATGCATATGCTGTGTGTGAAAAATAACTTGTTTTTATGACAATTTTGTGCAAAAAAATAATAATAATAATAATTTCTTAATTTTCTGAAGTATTGTGGGAAAAAAGTACAACTTCAAAAAACTAGCCATGTCTCATACTAAATACCTTGGAATGTCTACTGTTCAAAAAGGGGTCATTTGGGGGGTATTTGTACTTACCTGACATTTCAGGGCCTCAAGGAATGAGGCCATCAGTACATCAGGTGTGATCAATTTTCAATGATTGGCACCATAGCTTGTAGACACACAGACCAAATAATATTATTATTTGGGTTATTTTTACCAAAGATAGGTAGCAATATAGGTTTTGGTCCAACTTTATGAACAAAAATTACTTGTTTGTGAAATTTTATCATAGAAACTAAAAAAAAGTGTTTTTTTTTCAAAATGTTTGCACTTTTTTCACTTATGTCGCAAAAAATAAAAAACACAGAGGTTGTTAAATACCACCAAAAGAAAGCTCTATTTGTGTGAAAAAAATTATACAAATTTTGTTTGGGTACAGTGTAGCATGAGAGAGTAATTGTCATTCAAGGTGTGAGAGCACTGAAAGCTGAAAATTGGTCTGGGCAGGAAGGGGGTATAAACGTCCTGTATAGAGTTGAACGGACACCCTACCGTACTTTAGGATGTCCGTGCCCCGAACCCGATTCCGCACATTTAAAAAAAAGTCCGGGATCGGGTTCGGTATTCGGGTATTTTTTGGCGCCTGTTGAATAGCTGCAGGGCAGCCAATCAACAAGCGTATCACTCGTTTGCCCTTAGAAGCCATCACAGCCATGCCTACTAATGGCATGGCTGTGATTGGCCAGTGCATCATGTGACCCAGACTATTTTTGGCACCTGTTAAATAGCTGCAGGGCAGCCAATCAACAAGCGTTTCACTCATTTGCACTTAGAAGCCATCACAGCCATGCCTACTAATGGCATGGCTGTGATTGGCTAGAGCATCTTGTGAACCAGCCTCTATATGAGCTGGAGTCACGTAGTGCCGCGTGTCACATCATCTTGTACTGGAGTAGGGAGAGGATGCTGCAGCCGCTGTTAGGGAGAGATTAGCATTCTAATATTATCTCATCCTGCATTAGAGACCGGTTCCTGGCAGTGCTGTGAGGGAAAGATTAGCATTCTAAAACCATCTGATACTGGAGCAAGTACATGTTCCTGGTGCTGTGAGGGAAAGATTAGCGTTCTAATATCATCTCATCCTGCATTAAAGACAGGTTCCTGGCGGTGCTGTGAGGAAAATATTAGCATTCTAATATCATCTGATACTGCATTAGGGACAGTTTCCTGGTTCTGTGAGGGAAACATTAGTGTTCTAATATCATCTGATACTGCATTCACCACCAACTTCAGCACATCCAGGGGGAAACGACAGCAGTCTGTTGTAAAACTGATATGTTAGGGGGATAAACCCCACACTTCGCAGCAGCTGTGGATGGGCATTGAACAACAGACAGATGAGTGCTTGTTGCCACTGAGCCTCAAGCCCGGTCTGGTGGTGTGTGATAATGGGTGAAATCTCGTAGCAGCTCTGGGCCTAGCCGGTTTGACGCACATCCCTTGTCTGGCGCATGTGCTGAATTTGGTGGTGCAGACATTTCTAAAAAACTAATGTCAGAGCTGCAGCAGAAAGTGCGTGCCGTCTGTGTGCACTTTCGGCATTCTCACCCTGCTGCTGCTTGCCTGTCTGCGCTGCAGTGGAACTTCGGCCTTCCCGCTCACCGCTTCCTATGCGACGTGCCCACAAGGAGGAACTCCACCTTGCACATGCTGGAGAGACTGTGCGAGCAGCAGCAGGCAATAGTGGAGATTCAGCTGCAGCACGCACGGGTCAGTCGCTCTGCGGAACAGCACCACTTCACCACCAACGAGTGGGCCTCCATGCGAGACCTGTGTACCATATTGCGGTGTTTCGAGTACTCCACCAACATGGCCAGTGCCAATGACGCTGTTCTCAGCGTTACTATCCCACTTCTATGTCTCCTTGAAAAAACACTTCGGGCCATGATGGAAGAGGATGTGGCACAGGAGGAGGAGGAAGAGGGGTCATTTCCACGGTTATCAGGCCAGTCATTCACAAGTGGCTCAGAGGGTGGGTTCCTGCACCAGCATAGGCCAAGTAAAAAAATTTTCAAGCCAGGGCACAGTTCTGGAGGAGGAGGAACTGTGTTCACAGCAGGGTGACACCCAACACAGCTTGTGGGCATCACTGGAGCGTGGCTGGGGGGATACGGAGGACACAGATGATATACCTCCCACAGAGGACAGCTTGTCTTTGCCTCTGGGCAGCCTGGCACACATGAGCGACTACATGCTGCAGTGCCTGCTCAACGACAGCCGAGTTGCCCACATTTTAACTTGTGCTGATTACTGGGTCGCCACCCTGCTGGATCCCCGTTACAAGGGCAATGTGCTGTCATTAATTCCCTCACTGGATCGTGAGAAAAGGTTTGTGCGACTACAAGTGCACGCTGGTAGACGTGCTGCTGAGGGCATTCCCAAATAACACCGGGGGCTCAGTGGAAGCACAAGGCAAAGGCAGAGGAGGAGGAAGAGGTCGCCAACACAGCTGTGGCACCACCAGCACCTCAGAAGGGTTAGCATGGCTGAAATGTGGAAAAGCTTTGTCAGCGGCACGCCACAACAAACAGCACCACCAGCTGATAGGCAACGACTTAGCAGGAGGCAGCATTTCAGCAACATGGTGGAACAGTATGTGTGCACATGCCTACACGTACTGACTGATGGGTCTGCCCCATTTAACTTCTGGGTCTCCAAATTGGGCACATGGCCTGAGCTTGCCCTTTATGCCTTGGAGGTGCTGGCCTGCCCTGCAGCCAGTGTATTGTCTGAACATGTGTTTAGCATGGCAGGGGGCGTTATCACAGACAAGTGCAGCCGCCTGTCCACAGCCAATGTGGACAAGGTAACATTTATTAAAATGAACCAGGCATGGATCCCACAAGACTTGTCGATACCTTGTGCAGAACAGACATTGAGACCGGCCTCACACAGCCATTGGTATACTTTTTTTTTTTACTATGTCTCAATATTTTGGGGGCCACCCCAATTAGAAAAAAAAACAAACAAACAAAAAACAGTGCTGGCTACCTCCTCCACCGCCACTTCCACCTACACCGCCACGGTCACCGCCTCCTCAAACTCTAGGCTCCTACTCCACATCCACCTCCTCCTCCAATTTTTAATTTTTTATGTGATTTTAAGTTATTTCCCTATCCACATTTGTTTGCAGGGCACTTGTCCTACTATAACCAACATTTTGCTTCCATTTGCAGCCCTTTAGCCCTTTCCAGGACTTTTTTAGAGCCTTTTTTGTGCCCAAAAGTTTGGTTCACCATTGACTTCAATGGGGTTCAGGGTCCGGGGTCAAGTTCGGGTCAAGTTCGGTGCCAAACTCGAACTTTTTCATGAAGTTCGGCTGAACCCGACGAACCCGAACATCCAGATGTCCGCTCAACTCTAGTCCTGTATTGAAGTGGTTAAATCAAGAAAGGGCAGAAAAAAAGTTTTTAAAAAAAAGTCAAATCCTGGTCTAAACCAAGCTAGTTTTCTATCTTTCACTACTATTTGTTTACAATATTTACAGATAATCATTTTTAAACCTGTGGACAGAACTTTTATACTGAAGGGCTGTCACATAACAAAGCCCCTATAATTGGGCATTCAAATTCACCTGACCTAAGTTCAAAGGCCAAAAATTGCATTATTGGTAGTTGGTTGATATGGAGGCGATTTATCAAATTAGTTCTTCATGTTCATGAACTGTGAGTCCATGCTCAACCTGAAGGTCATCCTTACAACCTATGCTTAAATCGTTTTTTTTTTTCCCCAAAATAATTTATTATGCTTAAATTCTTAAATCTATATTTTTACCTCCTTTATGCTGCTTCCTTTATCGGTAATATCCTTGAAACCAACCTTTAACATCCCAGACCATGCCATGTCATTTATCCTACAATCTAGAAATAACAAGACCCACAAACACTTGTTTTTACTATATCTTATGTCTTTATTGAAAACTCACTCCATATAATCAGAAAAAAGCTTTTATATTGCCATTTTTCAAATCCATGACTAATGTTATTCTACATGTATTGTTAACCTGTTTTCTATATTCTCATCCTTTTATAAAACTTAATTTAAAACCTTTTTTCCTAAAAAACAAAAACAAAAAAACTATCATAATAGATTAGGACAGTGACTTGAATCCATATTATAGGAAAAATAACTCATGCAAATTGTAACCAAACAAATTAGCATGTGGCCCTTTTTGTTATACAATGTGCTGCCCCTGGACCTAATCAATCTGTACTGAGAACATAATTTAAGGCTGGGGTCAGCAACGGCCAGGTTACTGGTAAATTTTGGTCTGGGCTTGCTGACCCGCTATCCCAGAGCATCAAATAAAATGCAATGGAGAGGGACTACTTGTAAAGTTGGAGCTGTAGTAGGAAGCAAGAGCTGCATAAGTTGATGCCTCCTCTGTAGGGATGAGCTTGATGTTCGGGTCGAACGTAAATTTGACCCGAACATCGGGTGTTCGATTGTTCGGGTTTCCCCGAACATCATGTGGCATTCGCGGCAACTTCATGCACCCCATAATGCTTTCAAATGGCTATGGAAAGCCGCCCGCTGATTGGCCAAAGCATGCACGTGACCTGCATGCTTTTGCCAATCAGCGGGCAGCCTGCTGTGAGACCTTTGATTGGCTAAAGGCAGGGTGCCTTTAGCCAATCACTGCACAGCAGCCTCAATCCATGTCCCACACTATATAAAGCCGCTTGTTGGCGGCAGTGTTAGACAGATAGCTTAGGTTCCGGAATACAGTCAGTTTAGCTAGGTAGCTTTCTGTGTTAAAAAATAGAAAAAAAATACAAAGGATAGATAGCTAGCTAGCTAGATAGATAGGGAGAAATATCAAATCTATCTGTCAGTTAGTGCAGACAGGTTAGTGTAGGGAAATATATATATATATATACACAGCGTATTGAGTGTGCACTATATATCTGTACATACGGTATATAGTACACTTGACGTGGAGTATTAAAATATATACAGCCTGGTATATATATATATATATATATATATATATATATATATACACACACACAGCGTATTGACTGTGCACTATATATCTGTACATACGGTATATAGTACACTTGACATAATGTATTAAAATATATACAGCCTGGTATATATATATATATATATATATATATATATATATATATATATATATATACACACAGCATATTGAGTGTGCACTATATATCTGTACATACAGTATATAGTATACTTGACGTGGTGTATTAAAATATATACAGTTTTTAACCCCTTAACTCCCAGAACCCTTTTTTACATTTGTTATTTACAAGTTAAAACCATTTTTTATAGAAAATTACTCAGAACCCCAAACATTATATATTTTTTTCAAACACCCGAAAGAATAAAATGGCGATCATTGCAATACTTTTTGTCACACGGTATTTGTGCAGCGGTCTTTCAAGCGCTTTTTTTGGGGGAAAAAAATCACTTTTTTGAGTTAAAAAATAAGGCAACAGTAAAGTTAGCCCAATTTTTGTATATTGTGAAAGAGGAGGTTATGCAGAGTAAATAGATACCATACATATTGCGGTTAAAAATTGCGCACACTCGCGGAATGGTGACAAACTCCGGTACTTAAAAATCTCCATAGGCGACATTTTTAATTTTAATGGTTACCAGGCTAGAAGTGCAAAGGAGGTACTTTGCTAGAATTATTGCTCACATTCTGGCGATCGTGGCGATACCTCATATGTGTGTTTTGAACACTGTTTCCATATGCGGGCGTGACTTATGTATGTGTTTTCTTTGCTGCACGAGCTCGTGGGGATGGTGGCGCTTTACATTTTTTTTAATAAATTTTTTTTATTTTATTTTAGTTTTTCTTTTAACACTGTTTCTTTATATGGCGACAGGTACTCTTTATGGAGGGATGGGGGGTCTAAAATCCCTCCTTTACACTTCACAGTATTCAGATCGCCAAAAACGGTGATTCTGAATACTGTCATTTTTTTAAAACCGGCGCCATTAACCGTTGAATAAACCGGAAGTGACGTTGTAACGTTACTTCTGGAAATGTACGAGGGAGTCCCAATCAAAGCTGATTCCGGCTTCCACAGGGACCCCACACAGCCAGTGGACATGGCGGATTGGAGCTCCGGTCTCCCGGTGAGATGGGAGGCTGGAGAAGAGCAGCGGATGGTGGTGGGAGGGGGAATGTCCTCTCCCGCTGCCTGGGATAACCACCGAGTGGCTCCCAAGCCGGATCGGCTGTTATCAATGGATAGCAGGCTGTCTGCTCTAAAAAACGGTACCAGGGTATAGCCTGTAGCTGCAGACTATACCCCGATACTTCCACTTAAAGCAGCCACTGTTTATAAATAGCGATTCCCATTAAGTGGTTACACTAATTTACAACAGCAGGACCCGTTCCTGCGCCCAACAAAAGTAACTGCAAGGGGTTACAGTGTTCTGGCACCGACAACACCCAAGGCCCAATTTTTAACCACTTATTTGACTGGGACATGTCATCACAATTTTTAATCACTTAACGCGAATTGCCAGTTATAAACGGTGGCAGCTTTAAGTGGATGTATCGGGGTATAGCCTGCAATGTACCCCAAACCTATTCACATAGGGGGGAGCGGGATCTGGGAGCCCCCTTATTAAATGGGGCTTCCATATTCCAACAAGCCCCCCGCCCGCAAACCCCCACAAGCACCAGCCAGGCTTGTGGGGAAGAGGCTCTTATCCCCATCAAGATGGGGACAAGGTGCTGGGGGGGGCAGAGCCCCCTCCCCCAAAGCACCCATACTCCCCATGTTGAGGGCATGTAGCCTGGTACGGCTCGGGGGGGCGCTCGCTCTCCTCCCCCCAATCCTAACCGGCCAGGGCTGCATGCTCGGATAAGGGTCTGGTTTGGATTTTAGGGGGAACCCCACGTCAATTTTTTTTTAAATTTGGCGCGGGGTTCCCCTTAATAGACAAACCAGACCTGAAGAGCCTGGTTTAAACTGGGGGGGGACCCCCCCTTTTTTTTGCTCTCTTTCAAAAGATTTTTATTTTTACTTTGAAAAGGTAAAAACATATCAAAGTAGTACAACAGCATAAATGTCAGAAAATAGGATAATCCACCGTCTGCGTTACCTTACTTGACTTTCCCTATTTTAAACCAGCAGCAAGTAGATGTTCTAGGGTCTAGAGAAGTACATTGACAAAATACCTAACAAGCAAGGATGATATGCTAATTAATTCCCACCCTCCAGACACCCCATAATGGGATCAAGCTGTGCATGGAGAGGAGGAAAAGCTTAAGTACGAATGCTTAGGTTATTAGCCTGCTTCCTATTGCAGAAGGAGGTACTTTAATAGGGAAAGTGTAGAAAATGACCCCTTGTCGGGGGCGTCAAACACGTCGAGGTAACAACCTAGTTAGGAACCATCAAAAACAAACACCAAGTAAAGTCTGAAGCACTAGGAAGGGGAAGAAGAGGGGTAGGTAAGATAGGGGAAGGGGATGGGAGAAGCACCTTGTATTAGTTATAGATAGCTCTATCTGTTTGTGGGTTGTGTCCTGGGATGAAGGAAATCCCTATGTATTCGGCCCAGGGTTCCCAGATTCCCTCGAACCGTTTGGTGGTGTCCGATAGGATACTGGCCAACCTTTCCTGGGACATAATCCAGGAAATTTTCTGTACTGTTGCTGCGAAGGACACCCTTGGTTTTTTCCAGGATTTGGCGATAGAGAGTTTGGCACGAGTCAGGATGAAGTGAACCAATTTCCTGTTGGGCTTAGACAGGTTTGGGATGTGGGCATTAAGCAAGGCGATCTCCGGGGTCCTAGGCACCCAGACGTTAGTCAGTTTCTCAATGAGGTTATAGATTTTCCTCCAAAAGGGTCTGATCCTTGGGCATTCCCACCAGATATGCATTGAGCCAAGGAGGGCGCAGCCCCCGAAGCTCTGAGGATTAGCCGAGGGATATAGGCCAGTTGGTACCACCCAGTGATGACCTTTATGCTCGCCTCCATAAGTACAGTGTTTAAGATGCCTCTGGAGGACTCGGTTAGAGCTCCGTGCCATGAATCTAGGTCCCATGAGATCTGAAGGTCCTCCTCCCACTGCTTCATATATGGGGCCTTTTCCTTCGTTTGAGTGAGGGCTGCATAAACTACTGAGATGCCTCCCCTTTGCTCTGTAGCTTGGCCACACCATGTTTCATAATCTGATATTCTAGGAGTAAGAGGCTTCTCTTTCCAGATATGTTTCAAGAAATGAGAAATTTGTTGGAATCTGAATTTTTCAGAGGCAGGAATGTCTAGTTTGCTTAGGCAGTAGCCCATAGAAATAGGACCCGCGAGGGAGAAGTAATGCCCTATGCGATACAACCCCTTGTCCAGCCACCATTGAAACACTTTAATATCTAAGCCGGGGGGGAAATCCGGATTGTGGAATATATGAGCTAATGGAGTCAGAGTGGATACCAATTCAGAGTGGTAGCGTAGTGAATCCCATAGAGCAAAGGAGTGTGAGAGGGTCGGGGATAAAATAAGGGGTCTCTTCTTCGGATGAGTCCAAAGAAGGAAGCCTATAGTATGATGCTGAACTGCCTGCCGTTCAATTTGAATCCAGTCCGGTTTCTCAGACCTCGAGTAGACTCGGGAAAGTTGGGCTAATCTGGCTGCTTGGAAGTATTTAAGGAGCGAGGGTAGTCCCAGACCTCCTTTCTTCCTATGGTGATATAACGTACTTTGGGGGAACCTGAAACCAGAACCGCCCCAAATAAACTTGAGAATCTTACTCTGGAGGGATCTAAGATGGTGCCTTCTAATGGGTATAGGTAGGGCTCTAAAAAAGGTATAGGATCCGTGGGAGGAGAGTCATTTTGACTGCGTTAATTCTACCCAATCAGGAGAGATGACTTTTGGACCATGTTTTTAGATCGTTCTCTAATTTACGGTAAATGGAGGGGAAGTTGCAATCATATAAGTCCTCTATCTTGGACGTCAGGTTAATGTCCAAGTATCGGATAAAAGATCGGCTCCATTTATAGGGGAAAGAGTGTTGTAAGGAATCGACTATATCCTGCGAGAGGGAGATGTTTATCGCTTGGGATTTGGAGTAGTTAACTGCTAGTCCTGAATGTTTAGCAAAGGCATCTAGTAGTTGGTTAAGATTGGGAAGAGACATATGGGGGGAAGTCAGGAACAAGAGTATGTCGTCAGCAAAGAGACCACACTTGTGAGTCTGGGGTCCACAGGAGACTCCTCTGATATCCGGGTTTTGGCGGATAGCAATTGCCAGGGTTTCTATAGCTATGGCAAAGATAAGTGGTGAAAGAGGACAACCCTGTCTTGTCCCTCTGGCTATGGCTATCGGGTCAGAGAGATATCCCTGTAACCTTATTTGGGCTGAGGGGTGGGAGTATAGGGCCCTAATGACCCCCAAGAAGCGCTGGCCGTATCACCAGACCTCCAGAATCTTAAGTATATAATTCCAGGAGACAGAGTCAAAGGCTTTCTGAAGATCAAGGGAAAGGACCATGCCTCGTTGTTTAATGCCACCCTCCCAGTTGGATTGGAGAATAGAGATAAGGTCGATGGCCCTGCGTGTCTGGTCTGGGCCCTGTCTGCCCGGGATAAACCCTGCCTGGTCTTTGTGGATATAGGAACTGATAAACGAGGATAGTCTATTAGCTAGGATCTTCATTAAGATTTTGATGTCGTTGTTAATCAACGATATGGGTCTATAGTTACCGACCTCTTCGGGGTTCATATCAGGTTTAGGGATGACCGTTATGAAGGCCATGTTAAGTTGAGGATCCAGGGGAGTGACCTAGTTCTATAATTAAAAAACTTAGACATATAGGGGGTGAGTGTCTCGGCAAAAGCCTTGTAATAGGGTATAGATAGGCCATCAGGGCTGGGGGCCGATCCCTTTCTCAAGTTCCTGATGGCATCCCCCACCTCTGCCTCTGAGAATTGAGCTTCCAAAATCTGTTTGTGTTCGAATGAAAGGGAGGGGGATATCCCCCAGGAATGAAGCCAGGGAGTCTGGGTGGTGTCGCTTAGGAGTGCCGTAAAGATCTGAATAAAACTTGTGGAAGGTCTCCAAAATCTTCTTCGGGTTAGAGGTGGGGCCGTGGCGAGGAACTCTAATTTTGGGGATTTGATTTAGGCGACATCGCGGGGAAAGTCTAGATGCTAACAGTGTGCCTGGTTTGTCGTTTTGCGTGTAGAACTTTTGACCACTCCAACGGATTAATTTCTCCACTTTGGTTGTTAGTGCCATATTAAGCTCTAACCTGGCTTTGTCGAGTTGGGAGGTAAGGGTTTTGGAGGGGTTGATCTTATGCGCCGCCTGTAGAGACGCATAGGATTTTTCCAACTTGATCAGGTCCGCTGCCCTCTCTTTTTTAATTCGTGAGGCTAACTGTATCAGCTTTCCCCTGATGAAAACCTTATGAGCTGCCCATAGGACTACCGCCGAGGTCCCATCTCTATTGTTTAGGAGAAAATATTCCTTGATAGAATTATTTATTTCAGATACTCTGATAGGGTCAGCTAACAAAGACTCATTTAGTCTCCACTGTGGGTCTCTTGCATAGAGTAAGTCGGAGCGAATTTGCATGAGGACTAGTGAATGATCGGAGAGTGGGGTGTCAATTACCCGTGAATTCAGCACCAGGGGGGTCTCATGGGCCTCCATTAACAGGTGATCAATTTGTGCGTATGAATTGTGGGAATGCGAGAAATGAGTGTAATCTATCCTGGTTGGGTTCAGTTCTCTCCAAACGTCTGATAAATTAAATGAGTGAAATAGTTTGGCTAGTTTTAAGTTCGCCCTAGTCGGGCGTATTAGCTGGTGCCCCTGAGGTTTAGATTTATCAAGCCCTTGGTCAAGTGCGACATTAGAGTTTCCTGCCAGGATGACCCTGCCTTCCAGTTGAGGCTGAATGGAGGCTAGCATTGCGCTGAAAAAATTGAGTTGATTTTTATTGGGGGCATAGTATGAAACGAATGTGTGTATAATCCCATCAATAGAGCCTTTGACTAAGATATATCTTCCCTCTGGATCTTTGATTTCCTTAAGGTGAGAGAAGCCAGAGGTTTTGGAGAATAGGACCCCCACCCCTTTAGTTTTGGAGTCCGCATTGGCCAGAAAGAAGACAGGAAAGTGTGTGTGGAGGAATTTGGGGCTGTACCACAAGGGGAAGTGGGTTTCTTGTAGCAGGACTACATCAATATTAAGTGATTTGTATTGGGAAAACATTTTCCTTCTTTTTAAAGGGGAGTTTAGCCCTTGGGCGTTGTGGGTAGCTATTTGGAGGTGTTTAATGGGAGCCTTAGCCATGGAGCTTGTGGGAAGCGTAGCTTGTGTTTGCAGCAGCACTCACCCTGGAGTTGGGGTCCCTGTGTGGTCGGAGGAACGTCCAAGGAGTATCAGGAGTCCTGGGCCGCAGCAGACTAACCCAGAGAAATCTGGAACATGAAAAGAAGTTAGGTGCTTCATCCATGGGAAAAGGAGGAGAGGAGAGGAGGAAGAGAGAGGGAAGAAAGAATTAACACAAATACATCTACAAATGGCTGGTGGGGACGGTGTCAGGAGGAGGAGGAGGGAGAATAGCCCCCCTGGTCCATCAGCCCTACCCTCCTAGGAGGGGTACAAGCAACAATAAGGTGAATAGAAATCGTAGTTGTCTGAACTGTCAGGATCAGACGTCTTATCCCTAGGAAATCCAAAAAGAAGTCCTCGGGGTAAGTGGAGGCGCATGGGGACTTACCCCGGCCAAAACACCCCTAGATTAGGCTTAAACCGTACAACGGCAACAGTAGGGACTACTATATGCTAAGCGGGAACTATATGAGGTTTCCACGAGCTTAAGCCCTAAGTGGGTAGATGCAAACTTCTGTCCACATCAAGGGTAAAACTGGAACAAAAACTCTATAAAATTAATGAACTAATAGGAGTGTAATCATAAAACCTTTGATCAATGAACAAACAGAGAGGGGGAGCTGGGTAGCTCCAATCACTAGGCATTTTTCTTGAGCAGGTGAAGCTAGCTTCCAAAGCTCAGTAGGAGTCCAAGTCTATGAAGTAAGGGGAACCAGCCTGTATCCGGGCGAACCCATTAGTGGATTATGAAGGTCTGTTGTCTTTCGCCTTCTTACTCTTGGACTTGGACCAAAGAGGGGAAACAGGGCTGGATGGGAGCAGTCTCTTAGAGTGGGATCCAGAGGGGTCAGTGAGATCCATTGGTGCTTCTTGGGATATTAGCTTAAGGTGGAGGAGGAGTTTTTCCCCCTCTGCAAGACTGGAGAAGGTGTATGTTTTCCCTTTCAGGTTAAATTTGACGGCAAACGGGAAAGCCCACCAGTATTTAAGCTCTGCTCGTTGCAAGATCGAGAAGAGAGGTTTGAGAGATCTTCTTTTTTGGATGGTATTCGGGGAGAGGTCGGCAAAGATTTGGACTTGGTGACCCATACAGGAGATGTGGGAGTTGGAATGAAAGGCTCTCATTAACTCCTCTTTAATGGCATAAAAATGCGGTTTAACTATGATGTCCCTGGGGGAGCCATCTTTTCTTGGGGGTCCCAAGGCTCTGTGAGCTCTGTCCAACTCTAATCTGTGTTTAGGAACATTTGAGATTACAGATTGGATCATATCTTGGATCGCCGGAGTGACTTCGGTGATATTCTCCGGGAGGCCTCTTACTCTAAAGTTGTATCGATGTGACCTGTTTTACAGGTCGTCTATTCTTGCCAGGGCGGTATCCAGTTGGTCCTGTAGCACTTGTAAGTGGTCAGAATTTTGGTTGGTTTTGGCTACCGTAAAGTCCAATTTCTGTTCGATAGCATCCATTCTGGAACCTAAACTGTTAAAGTCTGCTTTTATATCCCCTGTGATTTTCGCGGCCGTGTTCGTTAGTCCCCTTTCTAGGAGATTAGAGAATTTGATGAACAATTCCGCCGTATTGAGAGCGGGGTCTTGAGCCGATGGGCTAGGAAAGTTCATCTCTTGCTGACGTGAAAGGGGACGAGCTGCTGGGGTAAAGGGAGAGTCGTCCATTGTGCGTCGGAGAAGCGATTCAGTAGAGGCAGGGGAAATGAATTGAGGCTGTTGAACTGGCAAGTTGGGCCCCGGTGTTAGGGTGAGGGTGGCCGGGGAAATGATAGGTCTTTGTTCCAAGGCAGGTTCCTGGGATGGAGAGGGGGAGAGGGCCCCAGGAGAAGCCATCTCTGGAAGAGGGAAGGAGTCAGGGTCTGTGGGAGGGTATGATAGTGTTCTCCTGGCCAATGTTCCCTGCATGCGGTGGTCTTTTTTAGTGTACCTGAAAGGGGGGAGGTTTTGCTGACACCCTGCTGTTCAAAGCATGTGTAAAAGTTCTGGGGAGGTATGATACCCTCCGGAATTAAAGATGCCTTCTTGTCTTGAATGATCTGCGTTTAGAGTGCATAAGGGTGTAAAGCCCTGTGCTGGATGTGCTGCTTAGGGGCATAATCCCAGGGGCCTTTGTTTGGGCCTTAATGGGGGAGCTCCCCTCTCTGGAGACTTTTCTGGGTGGAGAATGGGTGGGCAAAACACTTGTGGGGCTTGTTAGGCCTTATCGGCGGCCATCTTGGTCCACCCGGCTCTGTCGGAGTCCCCCTAAATAGCGGTGGGCCACCTTAGGGAAAGCCTTCCTTCGCCTTATAGGTGCTGTGGGGTGCGATCGGTGCCGAGTGTGGGTACTCAGAGGCCTGATCCGGAGCTGTGGGGACCTTGCTCCGTGCTAGGCCGCGGCCACGGCCATGTTGATACACCCTGGGCGGGGAGGAATGGGATACCTCGGTCTAGAAGAAAGTCCTCCGGGACTTTCTCGAGGCTGCCTCAGTGTTCCCTCTGCTTGGGGGGATATTCCCCTTTCATAGCGGGTCCCTCCTGGTAAAGCTGGCGGGGTATGGCGGTGCTCTTAGCCGGGGTAAGCGCGGAGCTCCAGGATCAGCCGTCCATGTCGGAGCTCCCGCGCATGCACACTCCCCCCCACACATGTTTTTTGAGCGATTTGTTTGTATATTGGCGGATAACCGGCAATACATTACAGCCGCAATTTTAAATGACAATTTTTCCTATGGAAATGTCATTTTGCTCTGGCTATGTTCTACACCTCACAGAAATGTGCCCTTTTACACACAGACTAAGGACACCCCCAGGCACAATATTTAACGGAATTTTTCTTTTTTTTTTCACTTTAGGCATTATTAAAATCACTGCTCCTGAAAAAATAATTGATTTTAAAACTTTTTTTTCATTGATACATGTCCCCTAGGGCAGGACCCGGGTTCCCATACACTTTTTAGGGCAATAACATTGCATATAAGCCTTTAAAATGTGCACTTTTTATTTTTCATGCTCGGGTCCCATAGACTTTAATGGTGTTCAGATGTTCGACCAAACTTTTTGTCTCTTCGCATGTTCTGGCGCGAACCGAACCGGGGGGGAGTTGGGCTCCTCCCTACTCCTCTGTAGTGCTGGCTCCTGTCCCCTGTCTGAATGCAGGAGTTTTGGTGCACTTTCAGAAAGTTAGCCACACCTGCAGGATATGGCAAAGCTCAGATAACCCCTGAAAGTTGCAGGTAAACCGCAGCACATCAGTGTGAAAGCAGCCTTATAGGGGGGCTCAGAACAGTAAAGGTTAATTTACATTTGCAGTTTGGGGGGTGGTAAAACCCCATAGTTAAGATGTGTTTTTACCACACACACACCCCCAACCACACCTCCTTTAGCTGCAGTCGCCAGGGGTGTGCACATGTTACATCCACAGCAGAAGTTATATGCCCTGTCATGGTTGGTGGATGTAGCACCTGCCAAGCATTACCCATTCAAGTGAATGAGGTCGCTCTGCAAGTGCCCTGCAACTTTGTTCAGCACAGCAAACAACGAGTTAATGCAGGCAGCATTGTGTTGATTTCTCACCACCTGCTTTAACTCCTTGGACCTCGCAGAAGCATGCAGTTGTAGGGTACTTGCAGAGTTTTCCCATTTACTTGAATGGGCCATGATAGGCAGATGGTAGCACCCACCAAAAGCAATAATGCCTGCTGCAGCATGTGTACACTTTGGCTGCTGCCTCAGGATTGTGATAGGGATTGGAAGCGGTAAAACCACAACTCAACTGCAGGGTTTTACCACCCCTCAACTTTTTACATGTGAATGTGCCCTAACGGTGCCGCTGCCGAATGTAACTAAGGACTCATTCACACGTGCAGCAGGCATTGCTGCTCCTCTGAAAATTGATTCGTGTGTGTTTGACAGGTTGAGAGGAGGCAATATGTTTCCTCCTGAACAGCTGATTTAAACCCATGATTACCATGCACTGCACACAATTGAGACACAGTAGTATGGCAATTATAGTTTTAAATCAGGCGTGATAAGGCAACACTGTGCCAGGTGATCTTTGACTTCTCCCATGTCGTTCAGGTAGATCTTCACCTCTTTAAGGTTGCCTACCCTTGGTTTAGGGTAATAACATTGATCTCTAGAAGCCTCATGTAACATTTTCCCAGTTTCATATTGATTTCAGCTGCATACCTCCAGCCAAAAATATTGCTTGTCCACACTCCCTGACCCTCATTTCCTCTATTTGGTCTGCAGTTTCTGACAGTCCTCTCAAGCATTACATTTATTGAACATTATGTACGGCCCTTTGGTGATGTCAGGGGCTGAATTTGAGGCCCCCTTTAGCTCATAAGTTGACAACTTTAACTGAATTAAAGGGAAAGAATTGGTAAAGTCAAGACCAGAAACCATATGAATTATTTATATACAGAAGCAACTGTGACTGCAATACAATAGTGTTTAGGTTAATATTCAATAGAATACTGAAAAGGGGAAACCTTAAGAAACCAAATATATATAAAAAATAAAATAAATAAATTAGTAGATTGGGAGTATGCACCATTAAAGACGCTAAACTAAACGGGACATTTTTAAAAATTCTTTACACAAGACTTATAACAAGTTCAGTACCCATGGAAACATTGTATGGTAATTGTTTAAAGATATTCTAAGGGATGATGTACAAAAATAATAGCAGAGAACAGAATAAGTATGGGTTTCTGCAAGAAAGGTCATGTCTAATTAACTTGATCAGTCTTAAAGAGGAGATGAGTTCAAATCTGGATGGTGAAAAAGCTGTGACCCAATTAAACTTTGTAGAAACATGTTATACTGGTATCCTGGTATAGTAATTAAGGATGCAGGTAGCAGAGAAAGGTTTGTTTATAGGTGAAGAAAATGTTAAAAGACAGAAGATAAAAGGTTGTTGGAAATTCAACCTATTCAAGTTTTGTGCTGTGTACTATAAGAATCAGTGCTGGTCCAAGTTCTTTTTAGTCTGTTTATTAATGAGCTGAGGGATTAAATACAAAGCAATGTAATTTTTTTTAACTGAAAGTGATACAACGGCAACAGGGAAGTCAAATTAAATAAAATGAAATGCACCTAGGTCATAGTAAAGTATTGCTCCTTATATGTTAATGCCCAACATAAAGTCTGTAATTTAAATATGTTCCTCAATAGCCACAAAGGATATACAGTGCCTTTAAAAAGTATTCCTACCCCTTGAAATTTTCTGCATTTTGTCATGTTACAACTAAAAACTTAAATGTATTTTTAATTTCAAAGAGTTTTTATTGTGATTTCAACGATACAAGAAAGAAACATGAGAGCAGGTAAAGCCAAGGTCGAAGGTGAACTCAATTATGACGGCACATTATAAGGAGGGGGCCCATAGGGCCAGCCCAGATCCCTCCACCCGACACCCCATCCGGGATCAAACTGTGTCAGGAGGATGAACGGGCCGACCCCACTGTGGGTCCACCTCCACAAGAGCAGCCTAGGTTCCACCAGTGACCTTTAGGAATTAAAGTAATACCTTTGGAATCAACTGCCCCCATAGGGCAGCTATTGTGTTCACTAAAGACTTAAGTACTCACACATTAATCAAAATCATACCCTGAGAAGAAAAGAAACAAAGGACAGAAGAAAGAAGAGAAGGAGAAGAAGGCACTGGGGAAGCAACCGAACAGCATGACTAGACTAAGAAGGAGGGTAGGTTGAGGTACTTTCTTCAGGAGTCCCAAACTATCTCAAATTTAACCGATGAGTTCAGGAGGACATTAGCGAGTTTTTCTTGGGTCATGATCCAGTTGACCTTTCTCTTTGCCGCTATAAAGGAAACCAAGGGTTTTTTCCAGGCCTTTGCTATAGTGATACCAGCAAAATGAAATGAGTAAGCTTGGACAATGCTTTGGAGAGGCCATCTGGTCTGTGGTTAAGTAAAGCTAATTCAGGAGTTTGCGGGATAGCCTGCCCTGTCACCTTCCTCAACATAGCAAAAATTCTGTTCCAGAATCCCCTAATCTTAGGGCATTCCCACCACGTGTGATAAAACGAACCCTGGGGATGACATCCTCTAAAACACAGGGGGGAGGAGTTTGGAAACATGATCGAGAGTCGGGAGGGGACCAGGTACCAGCGCGTGATCACCTTGATACTGGCTTCCCTCAGGGAGATGTTAACTATGCCTTTGAAAGATTTTAGGAAGAGGGAAAACCATCTTTATTCCCAGGTCTACCTCCCAGCTCACAGCATAAGGGGGTTTCTCGGGGATATCCATCAGGGAAGCATAAATCAGAGAGATATGCCCCCTTTGTGGCTAGAAATTTCCGAACACCACTTCTCATATGGGGTGACGTCTGATAGTGGTGGTCTGGCTCTCCATAAAGAGTCTATGAAATGGTAAATTTGCTGGAAACAGAAACTTTCTGACTGGGGCATATCTAATTTGCTGGAACAGTGGTTACGAGAGATGGGACCAGAGGAGGAAAGGTAGTGACCTATCCTGTAGAGGCCCTTGTCGTTCCACCATTTAAAGGCACGAATGTCTTGGCCAGGGGGAAAAAGGGGATTATTGAAGAGATGCTGCAAAGGGCGAAAAGTGGAAACCAGCTTTGTATTACCAAATAAGTGATCGCAGAGGGCCATCGAATGAGAGAGCGTAGGAGCCAGGATTTAGGGTCTAGATTTGGGGGGGGCCCATACCAGGTAATCTAGGGTATTAAAAGGGACCGCCTGTCTCTGGATTCCAACCCACTCTGGTCTATTGGGCTGCGCATGAATAATAGAGAATTGGGCCAGTTGGGCAGCCTGATAATACCTCCAAAGGTCTGGAAGCCCCAAACCCCCTTGGTTCTGTCTTCTCAAAAGGACTTCTGCCGGGCATCTATAGCCCTTATTACCCCAAATAAACTTTTTGATCTGGTAAAGTAAATGTGTTTTTTTGATCGGGATGGGAAGGGATCTAAAAAAATATAAAATTCTAGGCATTAGAGTGATCTTGACCGAATTTACTCTCCCCAGCCAGGAAAGGCCCACCCTAGCCCCGATGGTTAAGTCTTCTGTGAGTTGTTTATATAGGGGGGGATAATTGATGGGATATAACTGGTCATACTTGGCCGCTAACTTAACGCCCAGGTATGGGATGTGCTCAGGGTTCCAGGTAAAAGGAAATCATTTTTTAAGCTGTTGAACTATGATCTCGGGAACATTGATATTCAGAGCAGCTGATTTATCCACATTAACTATCAAGCCCGAGGCGCTTCCGAACTCATGCAATAACCGGAAAATGTGCTGGACCGAGATCAGAGGGGAGGTAATAAACAAAAGGAGATCGTCTGCAAATAAGGCGCATTTGTGTGTGTGAGGGCCACAACAGACCCTCCGGATGTCAGGGTGTTCCCTAATAGCGATTGCCAAGGACTCGATAGCTATGGCAAAGATCAGGGGGGAGAGCGGACAGCCCTGCCTGGTGCCCCTGTGGACAGAGAGGGGATCAGAGAGGTAGTTCTGCAACTTAATACGCGCCTTGGGATTGGAATACAATGCCTTAAGAATCTGAAGGAACCGAGGGCCAAACCCCCTATGCCCCAGAACATCAAATATGTAAGACCATTCAACCGTTTTGAATGCTTTTTGCAGGTCCACTGAGAACAAGAATCCCTCCTGTAAAGGGCCTCCGTCCCACCCGGATCTAAGCAGCGAGATGAGGTCCACAGCCCTATGGATCTGATCAGGTCCCTGTCTCCCAGGTATGAAACCCACCTGATCTCTGCGGATGTACTTCCCTATAAAGGCTGAGAGTCTATTGGCCAGAATTTTAGTAAGGATTTTTATTCATTGTTGATTAGGGAGATGGGTCAATAGTTACTGACGTCTGAGGGATCCTTACCCAGTTTCGGAATGACTGAGATATTGGCCAAATTGATGTCTTCACTAACAATAGTACCCCCTTGAAGTGAATTAAAGAAGTTTGCTAGATGAGGTGCTAAAATAGACCCAAACTGCTTATAATATCCCGTAGAAAGTCCATCAGGGCCTGGGGCCGAACCCTTTTTGAGGTGCTTGATCACATCCAAAATCTCAGACTCTGAAATTGGTTCTTCTAGAGAAAGACTATGCTCCCTGTCCAATGAAGGCAATGAGATGCTATCTAAGAACTGTTGCCGGGAGGGGGATGAGTCGGAAAGTTTTGATTTATACAGTTTGGAATAAAATTCATGGAATGTAGCCATGATCTTGTGGGGGTTTTGTGTGAGGGCCCCCGAGAGGTCCCTCACTTTAGGGAAAGTAAAGGGTTGAAACTAAGGGGGAAATTTTAGTTGCTAACTTAGGGCCTATGTGGTCCTTCTGAAGATAAAATTGGGCCTGTGTCCAGTGAGTCTGTTTCTCTGCTTGGGTAGTCAGCGCAAGATTAAGGGCTGCTTTCCCTGCTTCTAGCTGGGCTCGACACTGGGAAGAAGGATTACGTTTGTGGGCCCTCGCCAGAGCGAGGAAGTTCTGCTCTAGTTTCTCTAGCTCCGACCTTCTCTCTTTTTTGAGTTTATCTGAGAGGTGAATAATCTTACCCCTAATTACTGCTTTGTGGGCCGCCCAGAGAGCCATAAAGGAGACTTCTTGGCCTGAGTTAAGCCTAAAATATTCCTTCAGATCCTCCCCTAGCATGGTGCAGTGGACGGGATTGATAAGAACTGATTCCTTGAGTCTCCACTGGGGTTTCACCCTCGCATCCAAAGGGGAGTTAAGATGTAGAACCACCATTGAGTGGTCAGAGAGGGGGGAATCCCTTATAAAGGATTTTGAAACCGAGGGAATAGAATGGGCACCCAGGAAAATATGGTCGATCCTGGCTAGGGACTTATGTGGGGCTGAGTAATGGATGAAGTCCTTAGAATTGGGGTTACATTCCCTCCACGCATCTACTAAACCATACGAGTAGAGGAGCTTGGCAAACTTCAAGCTTCTCTTCGGGAGGTTGAAGGAGGCGAGTTTGGGCAGGCCCTGATTTGTCCAACATGTGGTCCAACGCTGTGTTGGAGTCTACCCCTAGTATCACGGTTCCCTCAAAAAGAGGGGCAAGGGACTCAAGCATGGACCTGAAAAATTGTACTTGTCCCAGATTAGGCATGTAATAGGAAGCAAAAGTATATGTGTTACCCCTGAGGACCCCTGACAAAAGAATATATCTACCAGCAGGGTTCCTGACCTCATGCTGAGGCTGGAACCGGGCCCCTTTAGCAAAAAAGATTCCAACCCCTCTCGTCTTATCCGGAGCAATCGCCACAAAAAATTGAGGAAAGCCTACGTGCACAAATTTAGGATTAAATTGAGCGGGGAAGTGGGTTTCCTGAAGAAGAAGGACATCCAGGTGGTGAGAGTGAGCCACCTGAAAATACTTCTGGCGTTTTAAAGGGGAGTTTAAACCCTGGACGTTATGTGAAGTTATTTTAAGTATCCCAGCAGGAGAGGGCAAGGTGGACATATTGGCAAAGAGAGTAGAATACTATAAGGGAAGAGAACTTACCTGCCCCCGACGAGGAGAAAAGGGTAATAGTACCTCTTATAATAATCATACTCTGAGTCGCCACACTACCCAGCCCAGGATGCGTCACCGGAGCCTGATAAAAGGGAAAAAGTAAACAGGAAAAGTAGAGCAGAAAAATTGGAGGAGTGAGAAGAGGAAGAGGAGAGGGGATACAGCCAAACACCGTCAAACCCCTCTGTGTCCTGGGGATGGGGGGCTGGAAAACCAGCCTCCATGCCCCAAAATTGACCAAAAGACATCCGCCAAATCGGCAGACACACGTCTGAACGCACCCATATAGTGGAGCCCAAGAACAGGGGGAGGAGCATGTCTTCCACTCCGCCCCTTAAGCAGCCTGGAACCATAAATATAACAGTACAGATCCCAAGTAAAACCATACTTTCAATCCCCAAGAGGACCCCCAGAACCCCCCAGACCGGGAGGAAAAACCACCGGGGGAGAGGAGGGGACCACGCCCACACAAGGGGACCCCCCCTGTCCTCCACCCCGGTTCATAAAGGCAAACCAAGAGATACATTTTCCCTAACCTGGGGGCCTCACAGATAGGGAAAGAGCAAAATTAGTAAAACATCCGAATACAAAAACATGTCTTGTTTCTCAATATGGGAGACCGAACCCCAACATCAAGGGATTCAGGAGGGGCCCCCATATCACTGGTTGGGTGGTTCCGGCCCCGGTCTCCCCCACCAGCGCCCCCCATCAAGAGCGGGGCCCTGAGGGGAAGGGCCAGAACCCGGGCCCCCCCAAACAGGAAACCCTCCGAAGCCCGGGATGGACCTCATTAATCAGAGAAGAGAGGGTTACAATGGGAATAATTAGCACAAAAAAACAAACAAAGAGAGCAACATGTAACTGTAGAAAATCAACATCGGGGACTAGAGAACTTTCAACTTGTGTCGAGACAGCCAGATGGGTCAGGGTTAGAGTTGAGCAAACCCGAACTGTAAAGTTCGGTTTCGTACCGAACTTTGTGGTGTACGTGACCCGTACCCGAACCCGGGCATTTCAAAAAAGTTTGGGTTCGAGTTCTGGGTTCGGGTATTTGATCACGCATGTTGAATAGCTGCAGGGCAGCCAAGCAACAAGCGTGATTTTCCCTAGAAGCCATCACAGCCATGCCTACTAATGGCATGGCTGTGATTGGCCAGTGCATCATGTGACCCAGCCTCTATATGAGGCTGGAGTCACAGTGCTGCATGTCATATGCTCTCTGGGTAGTGTAGGGAGAGGATGCTGCCTGTGCTGTGAGGGACAGATTGCAGATAGATAGATAGGTAGAGATTACTACTACTACTGCTTTTAGGGACAGATTGCAGATAGATAGATAGGTAGAGATTACTACTAATACTGCTTTTAGGGACAGATTGCAGATCTCATCCTGAATTACAGAAAGATCTGACTGGAATAGGTAGAGTCTACTGCTTAGAGGGACAGATTATTGTTCTAAAATCATCTCCTAGTTCTATAGGGTCAGGTTCCTGCTGTTGCTGTAAGGGACAGATTATTGTTCTAAAATCATTTTGCAGCCCTCTAGCACTTTCCAGGACTCTTTTACAGTCATTTTTGTGCCGAAAAGTTTGTGTCCCCATTGAATCCAATGGGGTTCGGGATAGAGTTCGGGTCAAGTTTGGTACCGAACCCGGACTTTTTTCCGAAGTTCGGCCGAACCCACCGAATAAGTCCTTGGAACGTTTAGACTTCTGATTCCACCAGACCAGAGGAATTGGGCTATGGGACGAGGGGAGCTTGGAGGAACCAGCATTTTTGGGATGGTGAGTGGAGGCGAGCTCCAACGAGATAAGATTCAGCTTAACCAATAGATGCTCTCCCTCCTGAAAGGTAGAAAACCCATAATTCTTGCCTTTGAAGGAGAAGGAAAGACGGAAGGGAAAAGACCACCAGTATTTAATGGATTTTTGGGACAAGACCTTGAGCAATGGTCTAAGGGCTCTTCTCTTTTGAATTGTGGTAGGGGAAATGTCAGTAAACACCTGGATGGGGTGGCCCTGGAAAGACAGATGTGGGGTATTCCTGGTGAGCTTCATAATCTCCTCCTTCACTGCATAGAAGTGTGGTTTGGCCACAATATCTCTGGGGAAACCGTCCGCGCGGGGGGCTTGCAGCGCTCTGTGAGCTCTGTCCAGTTCCAATTTATGATCTGATATATCCAGGATAATTTCTTTGATGAAAGAGCGAACTGCGGATTGAACATATGAGATAGATTCCGGGAGCCCCCGGATTCTAAAGTTATCTGCGAGAACGGTTTTCAAGGTCCTCTATGTTAGAGAGTGCAGTGTCCAGCTGATCCTGGAGGTCCTGATTACAGGCGGTATTCTGATTTGCTCTGGCTATTGTTTGGTCGGTTTTTTGTTCAGTGACATCAATCCTGGATCCTAAATTCTGAAGGTCCGTTTGGATGGTGGAAGTGATTTGAGAAGCTGTTTGGGCTAGGCCCTTTGAAAGCATTTTGGAAAATGTTTCCATCATAAAGCGAAGATCCGAATGCAGTGTTGGCGAGGGGGACCCAAAGACCCCCGGCATATCCGGGTCAGGGGCATAAGCCTCAATTGGGGAGGTAAACATTTCGTCCAGGGTTCTTTCCAGGAGTGAGATAGTAGAAGAAGGGGAGAGGGGCTGGGGGTTGACGCTTTCGGGTCCAGAAGGGCCGGAGTCCTGGAGAACACGTGAACCACCTTCTGCACCTGCTTTCATGTCCTCTGTATTGTCTCTTTGGTCCCGTTGGGTTCCGGGGGCCATCTGAGTATTTTTGGGGGATGGGTCGGCAAAGACTGGATGATTAGAAATATTCCTTCTTACGGCTGCAGCATACATTGGGAGCGGACCCTACATGTGGACCTTCGGGGAATGGGATCAGGTGGTGAGAGGGCACCGTAACCGGCTGCAGGTCCTAAAGCCCCAAGCTATGAGTGAAGTAGGAGGCCGGTTGGGGTACTAGGGTGGTAAACTAGGGGTCCGGCCTGGGACCTGTCTCTCCGCTCAGGTCGGTAATATAGAGGGAGGAGGAGATGGCCCTGAAGCTCTGCTCTGGAGCTATTTATATAGTTCTGTAATCTCTCACCCCCCCTGTCCAAATATAAGTAGTTCAGGTTATCAGGCTTATATAGAATGAACAGGACTCCATGTGTCCCCTAAACCCCAGGTGGGGGCTAAGCGCTCTTTGAGAGCCCTGCGGGAGGGTGATTGATGTGGCCTTGTCCCTTGAGTAGGACCCGTCCATGGCCTAGCCTTCCAGGCCTTTCCCCCCTCTGAAGCTTCAGAGTGGGTCCCAGAGAGTGGTGCTGGTACTCAGGGGGGACCCCTGGGGAGGACTTCTCCCCCACTATAATGTAGGTAGCTTACCTGGCCTCCAGCTGTTCTCCACCCGTTGTGTTTCCACTACCGAGGGTGTAGGCCGCAGCTGCGGCCTCGCGTAGTGGCGGCGACTGGCCGAGGCTCCGATGTGGCACTGGCAGGCAGATGGGGGGACCAAGAGGAGCTCAGGGGTCTCCCGCCACTTGTAGTTTCTCCCCTGGGGTAGCTTCTGCCCGATGTGATAGCTGCTGGGTGGCTGCAGGAATGGAGCGGGTTGGAGCTCCGTGACTAGGCAGCCATCACGGTTGCCTTGCACATGCGCACTCCAACTTAAATGTATTTTATTGGGACTTTATGTGATAGACCAACACAAAGTGGCACATAATTATGAAGTGGAAGGAAAATGATAAATGGTTTCCCAAATGTTTTACAAATAAATATCTGAAAAGTGTGGCGTGCATTTATATTCAGCCCCCTTTACTCTGATACCCCTAACTAAAGTCTAATGGTACCAATTGTCTTCAGAAGTCACTTAATTAGTAAATAGAGTTCACCTGTGTGTTATTTAATCTAAGTATAAATACAGCTGTTCTGTGAAGCCCTCGGGGTTTTGTTAGAGAACATTTGTAAACAAACAGCATCATGAAGGCCAAGGAACACACAAGACAGGTCAGGGATAAAGTTGTAGAGAAGGTTAAAGTAGGGTTAGGTTATAAAAATAATCCCAAGCTTTGAACATCTCACATAGCACTGTTCAATCCATCATCTGAAAATGGAAAGAGTATGGCACAACTGCAAACCTACCACGACATGGCCGTCCACTTAAACTGACAGGCCGGGCTAGGAGAGCATTAATCATAGAAGCAGTCATGGTAACTCTGGAGGAGCCACAGTCATCCACAGTTTAGGTGAGAGAATCTGTCCACAGGACAACTATTAGTTGTGCACTCCACAAATATGGCCTTTATGGAAGAGTGGCAAGAAGAAATCCATTGTTGAAAGAAAGCCATGAGAAGTTCAGTTTGCAGTTTGCGAGAAGCCATGTTTGGGACACAGCAAACAGGTGGAAGAAGGTTCTCTGGTCAGATGAGACCAAAATGTAACATTTTGGCCTAAAAGCAAAACACTATGTGTGCCGGAAAACTAAAGCCCCGTACACACAGTACAACGGTTGTAATACAACGGTCTTACAACCAGCTTGTTGTACGGTCATCCGACTGTTTGTACGCGCGATTACAACAGCCATTTTATAACGGTTGTACAACAGAAGTTGGATGAGCAGACTAGAAAACTTTGGTTCTACAACAAGCAGTTGTACGACTGTTGTACCGTGTGTACAGAGAAGTTGGTCCAACAAAGTTGTACGTGCAAAACAGGCATGCTCAGAAGACAGGAACACCCAGAAGTGTCCATTCTGGGAAACCTACGTTCCTAGTTCACAAATCACATGCACCTGAACTTCCTCGTTATACGCTCGTAACACGTCACTATTTTAGGCTTGGTTGTATGATCACTTAGTGCATGTCAGTACGCAAGACAAAACAGCCAACATCCAACTTGTTCCAAAGTTGGACATTTGGTTGTACAACCATTGCACCGTGTGTACGTGGCTTTACACTGCACATCACTGTGAACATACCATCCCCACTGTGAAACATGGTGGTTGCAACATCATGTTGGTGGATTATTTTCTTCAGCAGGGACAGGGAAGCTGGTCAGAGTTGATGGGAAGATGAGTGGAGCCAAATACAGGGCAATCTTAGAAGAAAACCTCTTAGAGTCTGCAAAAGACTTGAGACAGAGGCAGATGTTCACCTCCCAGCAGGACAACAACCTTAAGTATACAGCCAGAGCTACAATGGGATGGTTCAGATCAAAGCATTTTCATGTGTTAAAATGGCCCAGTCAAAGTCCAGACCTAAATACAATTGTGAATCTGTGGCAAGACTTGAAGATTGCTGTTCAGAGACGCTCTCCATCCAATCTGACAGAGCTTGAGCTATTTTGCAAAATATAATTAGCAAAAATGTCATTTTCTAGATGTGCAAAGCTGGTAGAGACATACCCAAAAAGACATGCAGCTGTAATTGCAGTGAAAGGTGGTTCTACAAAGTATTGACTCAGGGGAGCTGAATACAAATGCACGCCACGCTTTTCACATATTTATTTGTAAAAAACTTAAAAACCATTTATCATTTTCCTTCCACTTCACAATTATGTGCCACTTTGTGTTGGTCTGTCACATAAAATCCCAATAAAATACATTTACATTTTTGGTTGTAACTAGAGTTGAGCGAACACCTGGACGTTCGGGTTCGGAGGGTCCGAACGAACTTTGGAAAAAAGTCCGGGTTCGGCACCGAACGTTGCCCGAACGTTATCCCGGAAGGAAGTAAAATGGGGGTAACAGTAGGGCAAGTGCCCTACAAAAAAATGGGGATAGGGAAAATAAATTAAAATCAAATAAAAAAAAATGGGAAGGGGGGGTGGATGTGGAGTAGGAGCCTAGAGGTTGACTAGGCCGTGACCATGGCAGTGTAGGTGGAAGTGGTGGAGGAGGAGGAGGTAGCCAACACTGTATTTTTTTTTTAGTTTGTTAATAATTGGGGTATCCCCCAAAATATTGAGGCCTATTCAAAAAAAGTATACGAATGGCTGTATGAGTCCGGTCTAAATGTTTATTCTGCACAAGGTACAGACAAGTCTTGTGGGATTCATGCCTGGTTCATTTTAATAAAGGTTAGCTTGTCCACGTTGGCTGTGGACAAACGGCTGTGCTTGTCTGTGATAACGCCCCCTGCCGTGCTAAACACACGTTCCGACAATACACTGGCTGCAGAGCAGGCCAGCACCTCCAAGGCATAAATGGCAAGCTCAGGCCATGTGGCCAATTTGGAGACCCAGAAGTTGAATGGGGCAGACCCATCAGTCAGTATGTGTAGGTGTGTGCACACATACTCCTGCACCATGTTGCTAAAATGCTGCCTCCTGCTAAGACGTTGTCTATCGGCTGGTGGTGCTGTTTGTTGTGGCGGGCTGCTGACAAAGCTTTGCCACATTTCAGCAATGCTAACCCTGCCTTCTGAGGTGCTGGCGTTGGTGGCTTCTTCCTCCTCCTCCTCCTCTGCCTTCGCCTTGTGCTTCCGCTGAGCCCCCGGTGTCATTTGGGAATGCCCTCAACAGCGCCTCTACCAGTGTGTGCTTGTAGTCGCGCATCTTCCTCTCATGCTCCAGTGAGGGAATTAAGGGTGGCACGTTGTCCTTGTAACGGGGATCCAGCAGGGTGGTCACCTAGTAATCAGAAGAAGTTACAATGTGGGCAAATCGGCTGTCGTTGCTCAGGCACTGCAGCATGTAGTCGGCCATGTGTGCCAGGCTGCCCAGAGGCAAAGACAAGCTGTCCTCTGTGGGAGGTATATCATATGTGTCCTCTGTATCCCCCCAGCCACGCTCCAGTGATGCCCACGAGCTGCGTTGGGTGCCACCCTGCTGCAATTCCTCCTACTCCTCCTCCTCATCTTCCTCGTCCT
>BLSH010347416.1:314783-334288 GCA_018402905.1 Glandirana rugosa
CCCTCTCCAAGGACATGCAGTAGTAGTTGGTTTTAGAACGATAAACTCTCCCTCAGAGCACCAACAGGAACCTCTCCCTAATGCAGTTGTAGTTGGTTTTAGAACGATAAACTCTCCCTCAGAGCAGAAAACAGGAACATCTCCCTAATGCAGAAGCAGTTGGTTTTAGAACAATACACTCTCCCTCAGAGCACAAACGGGAACCTCTCCCTAATGCAATAGTAGTTGGTTTTAGAACGATAAACTCTGACTCAGAGCACCAACAGGAACCTCTCCCTAATGCACTAGTAGTTGGTTTTAGAATGATAAACTCTCCCTCAGAGCACCAACAGGAACCTCTCCCTAATGCAGTAGTAGTTGGTTTTAGAACGATAAACTCTTCCTCAGAGCACCAACAGGAACCTCTTCGTAATGCAGTAGTAGTTGGTTTTAGAACGATAAACTCTCCCTCAGAGCACCAAAAGGAACCTCTCTCTAATGCAGTAGGAGATGGCTTTATAACGATAAACTCTCCCACAGAGCACCAACAGGAACCTCTCCCTAATGCAGTAGTACATGGTTTTAGAACGATAAACTCTCCCACAGAGCACCAACAGGAACCTCTCGCTAATGCAGTAGTATATGGCTTTATAACAATAAACTCTCCCTAAGATGCACCAACAGGAACCTCTCCCTAATGCAGTAGTAGTTGGTGCTCTGAGGGATAGTTTATCGTTCTAAAACCATCTACTACAGCATTAGGGAGAGGTTCCTGTTGGTGCTCTGAGGGATAGTTTATCATTATAAAACCAACAGGAACCTCTCCCTAATTCAGTGGTAGATTGTTTTTGAACAATAATCTCTCCCTCAGAGCACCAACAGGAACCTCTTCCTAATGCAGTAGTAGTTGGTTTTAGAACGATAAACTCTCCCTCAGAGCACCAACAGGAACCTCTCCCTAATGCAGTAGTAGATGGTTTTAGAGCGATAAACTCTCCCTCAAAGCACCAACAGGAACCTCTCCCTCAGGCAGTAGTAGATGGTTTTAAAACGATAAACTCTCCCTCAGAGCACCAACAGGAACCTCTCCCTTAAGCAGTAATAGATGGTTTTAGAATGATAAACTCTCCCTCAGATCACCAACAGGAACCTGTCTCTAATGTAGTAGTAGATGGTTTTAGAACAATAATCTCTCCCTCAGAGCACCAACAGGAACCTCTCCCTAATGCAGTGGTAGATGTTTTTAGAATGATAAACACTCACTCAGTGCACCAACAGGAACCTGTCCCTAATGCAGTAATAGATGGTTTTAGAATGATAAACTCTCCCTATTGCAGTAGTAGATGGTTTTAGAATGATAAACTCTCCCTCAGAGCACCAACAGGAACCTGTCACTAATGCATGAGTAGATGGTTTTATAACGATAATCTCTTGGTCAGAGCACCAACAGGAAACTCTCCCTAATGCTGTAGTAGATGGTTTAAGAACAATAAACTCTCCCTCAGAGCACCAATAGGAACCTCTCCCTAATGCAGTAGTTGTTGGTTTTAGAACGATAAACTCTCCCTCAGAGCGCCAACAGGAATCTCTCCCTAATGCAGTAGTAGATGGTTTTAGAACGATAATCTCTCGGTCAGAGCACCAACAGGACCCTCTCCCTAATGCAGTAGTTGTTGGTTTTAGAACAATAAACTCTCCCTCAGAGCATCAACAGGATCTTCTCCCTAATGCAGTAGTAGTTGGTTTTAGAATGATAAACTCTCCCTCAGAGCACCAACAGGAACCTCTCCCTAATGCAGTAGTAGTTGGTTTTAGAATGATAAACTTTACCTCAGAGCACCAACAGGAACCTCTCCTTAATGCAGTAGTAGTTGGTTTTAGAACGATAAACTCTCCTTCAGAGCACCAACTGAAACCTGTCCCTAATGTAGTAGTAGATGGTTTTCTAACGATAATCTCTCCCTCAGAGCACCAACAGGAACCTCTCCCTAATGCAGTAGTAGTTGGTTTTATAACGATAAACTCTCCCTCAGAGCATCAACAGGAACCTCTCCCTAATGCAGTAATAGTTGGTTTTAGAATGATAAACTTTACCTCAGAATACCAACAGGAACCTCTCCTTAATGCAGTAGTAGTTGGTTTTAGAACAATAAACTCTCCCTCAGAGCACCAACAGGAACCTGTCCCTAATGTAGTAGTAGATGGTCTTATAACGATAATTTCTCCCTCAGAGCACCAACAGGAACCTGTCCCTAATGTAGTAGTAGATGGCTTTATAACGATAAACTCTCCCACAGAGCACCAACAGGAACCTCTCCCTACTGCAGAAGTAGATGGCTTTATAACGAAAAACTCTCCCTCAAAGCACCAACAGGAACCTCTCCCTAATGCAGTAGTAGATGGTTTTAGAACTATAAACTCTCCCTCAGAGCACCAACAGGAACTTTTCCCTTAAGCAGTAGTAGATGGTTTTAGAACGATAAACTCTCCCTCAGAGCACAAACAGGAACCTCTCCTTAATGCAGTAGTAGTTGGTTTTAGAACGATAAACTCTCCCTCAGAGCACCAACAGGAACCTGTCCCTAATGTAGTAGTAGATGTTTTTATAACAATAATCTCTCCCTCAGAGCACCAACAGGAACCTCTCCCTAATGCAGTAGTAGATGGTTTTAGAATGATAAACTCTCCCTCAGAGCACCAACAGGAACCTCTCCCTAATGCAGTTGTGGATGGTTTTAGAACGATAAACTCTCCCTCAGAGCACCAACAGGAACCTCTCCCTAATGCAGTAGGTGATGGCTTTATAACGATAAACTCTCCCTCAGAGCACCAACAGGAACCTCTCCCTAATGCAGAAGTAGATGGTTTTAGAATGGTAATCTCTCCCTCTGAGCACCAACAGGATCCTGTCACTAATGCATTAGTAGATGGTTTTAGAACGATAATCTCTCGGTCAGATCACCAACAGGAACCTCTCCCTAATGCAGTAGTAGATGGTTTAAGAATAAACTCTCCCTCAGAGCACTAACAGAAACCTCTCCCTAATGCAGTAGTTGTTGGTTTTAGAACGATAAACTCAACCTCAGAGCATCAACAGGATCCTCTCCCTAATGCAGTAGTAGTTGGTTTTAGAATGATAAACTCTCCCTCAGAGCATCAACAGGAACCTCTCCTTAATGCAGTAGTAGTTGGTTTTAGAACGATAAACTCTCCCTCAGAGCACCAACAGGAACCTGTCCCTAATGTAGTAGTAGATGGTTTTCTAACGATAATCTCTCCCTCAGAGCACCAACAGGAACCTCTCCCTAATGCAGTAGTAGTTGGTTTTATAACGATAAACTCTCCCTCAGAGCATCAACAGGAACCTCTCCCTAATGCAGTAATAGGTGGTTTTAGAATGATAAACTTTACCTCAGAGCACCAACAGGAACCTCTCCTTAATGCAGTAGTAGTTGGTTTTAGAACAATAAACTCTCCCTCAGAGCACCAACAGGAACCTGTCCCTAATGTAGTAGTAGATGGTCTTATAACGATAATTTCTCCCTCAGAGCACCAACAGGAACCTGTCCCTAATGTAGTAGTAGATGGCTTTATAACGATAAACTCTCCCACAGAGCACCAACAGGAACCTCTCCCTACTGCAGAAGTAGATGGCTTTATAACGAAAAACTCTCCCTCAAAGCACCAACAGGAACCTCTCCCTAATGCAGTAGTAGATGGTTTTAGAACTATAAACTCTCCCTCAGAGCACCAACAGGAACTTCTCCCTTAAGCAGTAGTAGATGGTTTTAGAACGATAAACTCTCCCTCAGAGCACAAACAGGAACCTCTCCTTAATGCAGTAGTAGTTGGTTTTAGAACGATAAACTCTCCCTCAGAGCACCAACAGGAACCTGTCTCTAATGTAGTAGTAGATGGTTTTATAACAATAATCTCTCCCTCAGAGCACCAACAGGAACCTCTCCCTAATGCAGTAGTAGATGGTTTTAGAATGATAAACTCTCCCTCAGAGCACCAACAGGAACCTCTCCCTAATGCAGTAGTGGATGGTTTTAGAACGATAAACTCTCGGTCAGAGCACCAACAGGAACCTCTCCCTAATGCAGTAGTAGATGGTTTAAGAATAAACTCTCCCTCAGAGCACCAACAGAAACCTCTCCCTAATGCAGTAGTTGTTGGTTTTAGAACGATAAACTCAACCTCAGAGCATCAACAGGATCCTCTCCCTAATGCAGTAGTAGTTGGTTTTAGAATGATAAACTCTCCCTCAGAGCATCAACAGGAACCTCTCCCTAATGCAGTAGTAGTTGGTTTTAGAATGATAAACTTTACCTCAGAGCACCAACAGGAACCTCTCCCTAATGCAGTAGTGGTTGGTTTTAGAATGATAAACTCTCCCTCAGAGCACCAACAGGAACCTCTTCCTAATGCAGTAATAGTTGGTGTCAGAACGATAAACTCTCCCTCAGATCACAAACGGGAACCTCTCCCTAATGCAGTAGTAGTTGGTTTTAGAAAGATAAACTCTTCCTCAGAGCACCAACCGGAACCTCTCCCTAATGCAGTAGTAGTTGGTCTTAGAATGATAAACTTTACCTCAGAGCACCAACAGGAACCTCTCCCTAATGCAGTAGTAGTTGGTTTTAGAATGATAAACTCTCCCTCAGAGCACCAACAGGAACCTCTTCCTAATGCAGTAATAGTTGGTGTCAGAACGATAAACTCTCCCTCAGATCACAAACGGGAACCTCTTCCTAATGCAGTAATAGTTGGTGTCAGAACGATAAACTCTCCCTCAGATCACAAACAGGAACCTCTCCCTAATGCAGTAGCAGATGGTTTTAGAACGATAAACTATCCCTCAGAGCACCAACTACACGGTGGCGCTTGCTGATCCGAGCTTGTGTTGGTGACGTCACACGCTAACATGAGCGGACGGACTCAAAAGCCGGCAAGTTTAGTGTGCCCTCAGTCTGGCTGTATGAGGGTTGCTGCAGTGTATACCTCCCGCTCGCTCGGGCAAGCTCATTTCATTCCAACCCCATCTCATGCTATGGGGCTCAATTCCCCACATTAATACTTATAATCTGTCTTCTATATTGGATTTAACCCTGTCCTGTTTGTATTTGTTAGGTTTTTTCCTTTTGCCAATTTGGCTTACATGTTAAATTATTTGGAGGACACAATGTGCCCCGTCTCTCTTGTAAGAGATTAGAACTTACCTTATTAGCTAATTACCACACCTTATGATAGACTATATAGAAATTAACTGCCCATTATTTTCCATCCTGTATCATTTATTTATTTAGCATGTTTTAGATTTTTTGCATACTATGAATCCTTGCTTGACAATGCTCAATATATGATCCCATATAATAAGGTGAATTTACAACACAGCCATCCTCCTGTTTCTATTTTTAGCTCACCTCTGCTGGTGCTATTCCAGCCTGGTGAGGCTTCCACAGTGCCCTCTAGATTTCATCTATAGACACTGCTTGCACAGAGTAAGTTTTAGCCATTACCAGGGATCTAGGAGGATCACATTGCAATCCCCTCTGTGGTGATTAGACCTGTTTACTGTTGCTTTAGGGTAATTTACCTACATATTTATTTCGCTGTTTTTCTCAGATTTTGTATTGAATCTGATGGCTACTTCGGAGCCGTCTGTGGATATGCAGCGCTCCCCCTCCACGGTGTGACGGGCATGGTGGATAGGGTCCCGGTACATTTCAGGCTATGGTGAATGGCAAAGAGCCTTATGGGGGGAGCGTTATCTATAAGGGTGCTAATTTATTGTCTTATATACAATATAACAATTATGTATTATTTATATGCTAAATTATTCTCCTTTTTCTTGTATAGCATTTAGTATTTCTGGTGGCTTGCTAGATCCCTGATGAACCCGTATCCTGGCGAAACATGTAGGATATTTTCCATCATGCAATGTCACCATCCTCTGTACTGTACTTCATGCAAGCTAATTTGGTTATGTACTGTGAACCTTTGATTGGTACTGCACCATTGTATCAATATATACTTTTTAACGCTTGTATTAATAAAAATTATATATTTTATAAACTCCATGTTGTGACCTAAATCACAAGCACCGTAATAATCCACTATTCCCAATACATTCCCCCACCCTTGCTCCCCCTTCCTCCCCACTACATATATATCTATATGGAATGAGGTGCCTACATAGAACTTAACCTAAACAATACTATAAACAGTTTGTGAACACGCTACAGCCATTTCTGTGCGTTCTGCGTTCAATCATACACTATCCACGGGCACAATTCCGAAAGAAGCCCTGGAAGCAACTATAACTACCATCCCCAAACCAGGAAAACCTGCAGAAGACCCAGCCAACTACAGGCCAATATCTCTACAAAATACAGACACAAAACTATATGCCAAACTTCTTGCAACCCGCATAGCCACAGTAATTTCACACTTAGTTCACCCTGACCAAGTAGGGTTTATGAACGGCAGACAAGCGTCAGACGGCACTAGGAGATATATAAACCTATTACAGTGGTCGAGCGCCTTCTCTGTTCATCTATTTAGATGCAGAGAAGGCGTGCAACAGGGTCGACTGGAAATTCTTGAAAGCGGCACTATTGAAATTTGGCTTTTTGGGTCCCCTTCTGGAAGCTATTCTGGAAGCTATTATGGCTCCTTACTCAGCCCCAACTGCCAGAGTTATTAACTCAGGTATCTTCTCCGATCCTTTCAACATCTCTAATGGTACTCGGCTGGGATGTCCCCTTTCACCATTCATTTTTGCACTTATGATGGAACCCCATGCTCTAATTCCTTGATACGAGGCATAACTATTGATAACCATGATCACTAAATTGGCCTCTACGCGGACGATGTGATCATCTCCATTACTGAACCTCTACTTTCACTCCCGCAACTTCACAAAACCCTAGACCTTTTTAGTAAGGTGTCACTATACAAAATCAACTACTCAAAGTCCGCCATGATTGGAGTTAATCTAGACAATACAATTAAACATAACATTACCAAAACAACATCCCTTTCCTGGGCCCGACCTCAACACTCCCCTCTCTGGGTATTTCTCTAACATCACCCTCTTCTCAGATGCTTACATTATTTTTTGCGCAATTGTTGAGCAAACTACTAAAGACTATAAGACCTCTGAAATATTCCAAATGTCTTACCCACTGGGAAGGAGTACAAAAAATATTTCATAATTGGTACTTAACTCCAACTGAGCTTGCCAAGATCTACTCTGCATCCGATGCCAATTGCTGGAGAGGCTGCGGACAAGCCGGGTCAGCTTTACACATCTGGTGGTCATGCCCTAAACTGTTCCCCTATGGCTAGAAGTTACAAAACTATTGTCAGACATGTTCAACAGGCCAATAATCCTTTTTCCGCAACTGATACTACTCAGGATGGATCTTGACTCATGGCCTACAGCCACCCACGCAATACTAACGCATATGCTCATAGCCATCAGACTATCAGTAGCCAGGAAATGGAAAATCTTGGACCCCCCTATAGCGGACATCCTCTCCTCTATGAACAATCAAATCAAGGCCTCATGGAATTTATGTTTGCCAAGGCTCACCTCCAAGTTCCCTTATTTCAAAGGAGATGGAATCTATGGTTGAAACATCCAAAGTGCAGCCTGCCATCCTGAGCAACTAAATCTCTGGAGCTACCATGCACTTTGACACAGAATGTGCAGAATTTGATATATATATTACCATTCTGATAAATGCACCTGTCTGTTCTGGGGGGTCTGGGTGCACAGACCCACCCCTCCTGGGCGGTGTGCTCTGACCTCCTACCACTTCTTATGTATGCTCAAGTGACTTATTTCTCCCCCCTTCATTAACCTACACTCATTCCAATGTCTTGGTAATACCATACACCACCTAACTTGGTTATCAAATGTTGTATGTAAGTACATTGATGCTACTGATATCACTTGTACCTGACTGACTGAAAAATAAAATTTAAGTGAAAATAAAAGTAAGGAAACAAAAGGTTACATCTATTTAGTATTAAAAGAGTGGATGCCAAAAAAAAAAAATTCTGGGTGAAACTCCGCTGTAAGTTGTGAGATTGATGAGTGCAGATCTGACCAGAGTAAAGAACATAGGTGTACCGGACGAGTTATACTAAGTTCAATCTCAGAGCATCTGCTTGAGACAAACCTCGCCGTCCAGGAGATAGTTGCTCTAAGATGTGCAGCTAGAAAATATTTGGCAATATCTGGGGCGCCAAGTCCTCCACGAGAGCGAGGAGTGAAAACCCCTGAGCTTGCAATCCTGTGGGCTTTGTTGTGCCAAATAAACCTAAGAAAAGACCTCTGGGTGTGTTTAAGCTGTGCCATTGGAACATTTATAGGCAAGTTTTCAAATAAGTATAACAGCTTAGGAATTATCGACATCTTGAGAACATTTATCCTCCCTAGAAGAGACAGAGGGTATTCCTCACATTGACGCATAATGAGAGATTGGGGGGGGGGGGGTAATTTGCTTGATAGAGAGTGTCGTAAGATGTAGTGAGATGTATTCCCAGATATTTGACAGATGAAGAGCACCAATGATAAGGGAAGTTATTTTGCAGTGTGGTTAATAATGAGGGAGGAATATGTATAGGAAGAGCTTCCGTTTAATCTGTGTTTAGTTTATAGCCGGAGAGGAATCAGAATTTGTTTAACAAAGAGTGGAGATTAGGGAGAGATGTGTGGGGTTTTGTTTATGTTAGAAGTATGTCATCGGAAAAAAGTGATAACTTATACTCCCTTTGTCATAACAAGACTCTGGGATGTCTGGGTGTGTCCTGATGGCTTCAGTCATGGGCTCTAGGCATAGGATAAATAGTAAGGGAGATAGGGGACATCCTTGCCTAGTGCCATTACTGAGGGAAAAGGATGGTGACAAAAATGAGGATAATTGTACTTGTGAAGTAGGACATGATTGGAGGGCAGCAACAAATGGGCCTGTAAATCCATATTGGGAAAGGGTAGCGAACATGTAGAGCCAGCTGAGCCTGTCAAAGACTTTCTCAGCATCTAAGCTCAAAATAAGGGATGGGCGGGAGGTTTTATTTAATAAGTCTATGAGGTCAATGGTACGTCTGGTATTGTCACCAGCATGCCTGAAGGATACGAACACAATTGGTCTTCATGTATAAGTTTAGGGAGTATATGAGTGATTCTATTTGCTAGGATTTTTGTAAATATTTTGTAGTCCGAGTTAAGTAGGGCAATGGGTCTATAGTTGTCAGGCATAGTCAGGGTTTTACCAGGTTTCGGAAGAATAGGGATTTGGAGCACCTATTCATATCAAGAGGTTTTAAACATTTGCATAAAGAAGTGACTGTGCGAAGCCTCGACACCGTAGGAGAATCAAGCAACAGACCTTCTGCCTTACTTAACTGAGAAAGAATAGAGGAGCGTTATAGAGCGGTTTCCTTTTTTAGACGGGAGCCCGCAGAAATACTGTGGCCTCTAAAGTAAGCTTTATGCACTTCCCAAAGCGTTGAGGCTTCTGTCACAGTATGTTCATTCAGCTGAAAAAACTCTGATAGGTCTCAGGTCAGTTGGTGTTTAATAACAGTGTTTTGGAGCAGAGAGTCGTTAAGATGCCAATGACATGTCCTTGTATAGGACGAGGATAGGTTGAGGTCTAGTTGGACAGAGGAATGATCTGACCAAATGATGGTGTTGATTTCCGTGGCCACTGTGGATGTAAATAGAGGGGTCGTCACAAAGAGATGATCTAGCCTAGAGTAGATCTTGTGAGGGGGGGGAATAGAAAGTGAATTGTTTATGTGTGGGATGCTTTATTCTCCATATATCTAAAAAGTTATGAGAACGTATAAGTCTGCGAAAGGCTTTCGACTGTCGGTCAACCTTAGATGAAGGGGTGGATGAAAACAATGTGTCATATTGAAGTTTCCTCCAATAATCATAAAAGGTTGTGCAAATTTCCCAAGTTTACCAAATACGTCAGTAAGAAATTTAATCTGACCCGAATTGGGGGCATATATATTAATTAATGTGAAGGAGAAGGAGAGATAATCACAGTCCAGGAAGATAAATCTGCCTAGGGGGTCCGAATAGGAAGCTTTAATTCTCAGGGGACAAGAATGTTTGACCAATATTGCAATGCCTGCTTTTCCCGAAGGATCAGAAGCAGTGAAAGAAATGGGAAAATGTTTGGCAGCAAATTTAAAGGAACCCCTGCTCGGAAATTAGTCTCCTGGACTAAGATTATGTGTTAGGAAAATGGACTTCCCGGCCTCCCATGCACGTTTGCGCCCGTGTGCTTGCCTGCGCGCGGTAATGGCGCCAATAGCGGCCATTTAAGCAGGACAGCACCAGGAGGCAAGTGCTGTCCGTTCTACAGCATTTTCGTGACTAGTGACCTTGTGTCTGGTCGGAAGTGACTTCCTGCAACTGTGACCCCGGCTATCTTGGACTTTGTTTGCTTTCTGCCTGCCCCGACCCCGGCCTGTCTATGACTTCTCTCCTGCCTGATCCTGTGTACTTCTGCTGTCTGCACGTTGCCGACCCTGCCTGCACCCCGATCATCCGCCTGTCTTATCCTTCTGTACCGCATTGCCAGAACGTTGCCAACCCGGACTATACAACTACGCTTCTGCCAAGCATGAACTTCAGCAGACCTTCACCCACCACCAGTGACCAAGTCCAGCCCTCATGCCCCCCTGTGCTCCTGAGCTCCCTGTCTACACTACCAGGGGTTCACGAACCAGGGCCGTAAGAGAGGTTGTCCCCTGCATAAGTCAGACTCGACCACCAGGTACGGGACAGTAACGGAAAGCCATGTCCGAGTCTGCGCAGGGGACCTCTCCCATGGGGGACTTATGTGGACACTTGACGGGACTCACGCAAGCTGTTAAGGGTCTACAAGAAGCATATACCTGCTTGGAGGACAAGATCTGTGAACTTTCTGTGCCACCCTCAGCCAGTCCTGGCCAGCCTGCCTCACGCACCATTGTGGCCTCAGCAACCGAGCCTAAGGTGCCTATGCCCGAGCGGTTCGCAGGAGACCGCAGGACATTTCAGCTTTCCGCAATTCCTGCAAGTTATACTTTGCCCTCCAGCCATTGACTTTCTCCTCAGAAGCCACCAAAGTGGGGCTCGTGGTCTCACTCCTGCGGGAGGAACCCCAGGCATGGGCCCACCGTCTTCTGGAGTAAAGGGCTCCTGAGACTACTACCTTAGATCACTTCTTCCGAGCAATGGCACAACTCTATGAGGACCCCCACCAGGCCGCTACAGCTGAAGGGGCCCTCCATGCCCTGCAGCAGGGCCGCCGTATGGCCAAAGATTATGTGTCGGAGTCTCGGCGCTGGAGCGCAGATACCGCCTAGGACGATGCAGCCCTCTGTCACCAATTCCAGATGGGTCTCTCACTGCCGCTCAAAGACGAGCTGGCCCGCGTGGGGGTACCACCATCCCTCAACGCCCTGATCGATCTGGCCATCCAGATAGATCGCCGCCTGCGGGAACGCAGAGCTGAAAGACCTGCAGAGCCCGCACGTCTCACCTGGAGGATGTCCACAGATCCCGGGTATCCTGGTCCTAACCCGGACATCGCCTCCTCTGTTTCACCAGACCCATTGGAGCTTGTACGCATTGGGCTTCGCCGCCCACCAACGACCCCGGAAGACCTTCAGTGACACATGTCGCAAAACCTGTGCCTGTACTGCGGAGGTCCTGGGCACCTGGTCCGGAATTGCCCCGCCAAAGCGGGCAAGGGCGCATCCCGTCTGTCTGAGGAATTGATGTACCTGCCCAATGACAAGGTTCATCTTCTGCTTCCCATTTCCCTGCAACTCCCCGGTGGAGACATCCAAGTACAGGCAATAATCGACTTGGGTCCGTGTAGCTGTTTTGTCGATGCCACCTTTGCAGCGCACCATCAGATACCCCTTTGGCTTAAGGAACACCCCATGCTAGTTCGGCTCGCTGATGGGTCGATCATTAAATCGGGCACCGTCACTCAAGAGACTCTCCCTATGCTGGCCACCATGGAAGCAGGTTATCGGGAACTTCTATGGCTGGACGTCATTGCGTCCTCACTCTGTCCGATTATTTTGGACCTCCCCTGGCTACGGGCTCACAACCCTACCATTAATTGGGCAACTGGTGAGGTCCGCTTTGGCTCTCTCTACTGTGCTAACCACTGCCTGTCCCAGACTCGGGAATCTCTTTCATTTGTGCTCGGTCTGAATAGTGACAGTGACTAGGAAAGCCACCTTCTCGTCCCAGCACCCCATCATGACTTCCTGGGCTGACGTCCTCCCACCACACCGACCTTATGATTGTCCAATTGACCTCTTACCCGGAACCGAAGTTCCCTTTGGTTGGATTTTTCCCCTGTCTGAAGTGGAGTTGGTAGCCCTCAAGGCATACCTGGACTAGAATTTGGCTAAGGGGTTCATTAGACCCTTCACCTCACCTGCTGGGGCGGGAATCTTCTTCGTTGAAAATAAGGACCGATCTCTAAGACCCTGTATAGACTACAGGGACCTTAATCAGATCACCGTCAAAAACCGGTATCCCCTGCCCTTGGTCCCCAAACCTTTCCAGAGACTCAGATCAGCAACAGTCTTCACTAAGTTGGACCTCCGTGGGGCATACAACCTGATCCGCATCCGGGAAGGGGATGAGTGGAAAACGGCATTCCGCACCCGGTTCATACACTTGTAATATCTTGTAATGCCATTCGGACTGTGCAACGCCCCAGCTACGTTCCAGCACTTAGTGAACGACATATTTCGGGACTTTTTGGATCAATTTGTGGTTGTCTACTTAGATGACATTTTAATCTTCTCCCCATTTCTGAAAGAACACCGCCAGCATGTGAAAAGCATACTTGCCCGCCTCCGGCAACACGGCCTGTACGCTAAAGCGTAAAAGCGCGCTTTCGAAAGTGCCAACATCTCTTGTTTGGGCTTCCATATCACCACTTCAGGAATTTCCATAGATCCACAGAAAGTTTCGGCTATTCTGGACTGGCCAGCCCCAGTCGATAAAAAGGGAGTCCATCGCAAATTTTTATCGGAAATTTATTAGGGGCTTCTCAGCAGTTATCTCACCCATAACCCAGCTTACCAAGAAAGATGTATGCTTCCGCTGGACTCCTGAAGCCCAAGAAGCCTTTTCCAGGCTCAAAAAGTTGTTTACCTCAGCTCCCATCCTGAAGCATCCGGATCCTGCTCTGCCCTATGTCCTTGAAGTGTTTGCTTCAGAGACAGCAGTAGGAGCAGTTCTCTCGCAGAGACGAGATCCAAAAGCCTCGCTCCACCCCATCACCTTCTTTTCCAGGAAATTTTCACCACCAGAAAGAAATTATGATGTGGGTGACAGGGAACTGCTGGCAATCAAGTCTGCCCTGGAGGAATGGCAGTACCTCCTGGAAGGAGCTTCACATCCTATCCTAGTGTTCACAGATCACAAGAACCTTGAGTACCTACGGACTGCAAAAAGACTGAAACCCCGTCAGGCACGATGGGCACTCTTTTTCTCAAGGTTCCAGCTGCATATTACCTACCGGCCAGGGGGCAAGAATGGAAAACCGGATGCTCTATCCCGCATGTTTCATGTTCCTGAAGATCATTTGCTGCCCGACACCATTTTGCCGGCCCACAGCTTCCTATTGACACAGGAAGACCTCCTTACCCGGTTCAGGCGATCCCTTGCTGGCCTCACCATATCACCGAACTTCGGACTTACATCAAGAGACGGGCTGTGGCGGTACAATGACCCACTCTACATTCCACAGGAGCTACGCCCAACCATCCTCAACCACTGCCACAATCTCAAATTGGCCGGGCACTTCGGTGGGCGCAAGACGGCAGAACTACTCTCCCAGTCATTTTGGTGGCCTCACTTAGCAGAGGACTGTAAGAACTATGTGGCAACCTGCCCTGTTTGTGCCATCAACAAGACAAAGAAGTCTAAGGCATGGGGGTTACTCAACCCGTTACTCACTCCTAAACCACCATGGTCCCAGATTTCAATGGACTTTATAGTCAAGCTACCACCTTCCGCTGGATTCAACACTATTTGTGTAGTAGTGGACCGCCTTACAAAAATGACCCACTTCATACCACTTCATACCTATACCTAGTGTTCACAGATCACAAGAACCTTGAGTACCTACGGACTGCAAAAAGACTGAAACCCCGTCAGGCACGATGGGCACTCTTTTTCTCAAGGTTCCAGCTGCATATTACCTACCGGCCAGGGGGCAAGAATGGAAAACCGGATGCTCTATCCCGCATGTTTCATGTTCCTGAAGATCATTTGCTGCCCGACACCATTTTGCCGGCCCACAGCTTCCTATTGACACAGGAAGACCTCCTTACCCGGTTCAGGCGATCCCTTGCCGGCCTCACCATATCACCGAACTTCGGACTTACATCAAGAGACGGGCTGTGGCGGTACAATGACCCACTCTACATTCCACAGGAGCTACCGCCTTACAAAAATGACCCACTTCATACCTATGAAGGGCACCCCCACAGCTGTCGAAACTGCGGAAGCCTTCATCAAAGAGGTGGTGCGGTTGTACGGCATTCCTACTAAAATTGTGTCGGATAGGGGGGTGCAGTTTACGTCCCTATGCTCATCCCTGGGTATTGACTTAGCTTTCTCTTCAGCTTACCACCCACAGACGGAAAGGATCAACCAGACCCTCGAGCAATCTCCTCTGCTATTCTTCATATGCTCAGGACAACAGGATCTCTTTACTGCCAACTGCCGAGTTTGCTTATAATAACTCAATTCTCTCAGCGACCAAGCAATCTCCATTTTGGGCAAACCTTGGGTACCACCCCACCTTTATGCCTTACTTACCTACAAAAAGTACTGTACCCACGGCCCTGGAAGCCACACAATTCTTAAACAGGAATAATAAACTCCTTCAAGAGAATATTGCTCAGACTCAGGCGACCAATAAAAGGAATTTCGACAAAGGAAGACGGGGAAAACTAATACTCCAACCTGGCCAACGGGCCTGGTTGTCTACAAAAAATTTGAGGCTCCCCTGCCCTTCTAAAAAGATGGAGCCAAGATTCATGGGACCCTTCCTAGTTAAAAGAAAGATCAACCAAGTGGCCTATGAGTTGGAGCTACCTCCGTCAATCCGTATCCATCCAGTCTTTCATGTGAGCTTACTCAAACCGGTAGTCAAGGATCTTTTTCCTGGGCGCAACACAGCCCCAACAACACGCTGTGCAATCAGAGCCTGAAGCGAGGCATAAATGTTCTAAACCTGAGCACAACCTGCATGACCAGGCATCTACATGCAAAGCATGAGCTGCAGTGGACTAAGCACCTCAAAATCCAAGAAAGGTCTCAGCCTCTCCTGCTTCCTCTTCTGCTGCTGCCTCGTCCTCTTCCTCTACAGTGCCAGTGTCACCTGCCACCCAGCAAACAGACGATGTGACAGCAACGCCACCATGTCCACCACCGTCCCCAAGCATTTCCACATGGTCCCATGGAAGCTTACAGCTGTCCATCTCCCAAACACTGGAGAGAAAGAGGAAGTACCCCCCTACCCACTCGCGATCCCTGGCCCTGAATGCCAGCATGTCAAAATTCCTGGCCTTTGAAATGCTGTCATTCCATCTGGTGGACACGGACAGTTTGAAAAACCTGATGGCGGTGGCTGTCCCACAGTACGTGGTTCCCAGCCACCACTACTTTTCCAGGCGAGCCATCCCTTCCCTGCACAAACAAGTTGGCGACAAGATCAAGTGTGCACTGAGCAATGCCATCAGTGGCAAGGTCCACATAACCACTGATACGTGGAACAGTAAGCATGGGCAGGGACGCTATATCTCACTAACTGCACACTGGGCAAATGTAGTGGCAGGTGTGCCTGAGGTGGATAGCAGTTTGGCGCATGTCCTTCCGCCACCGAGGATTGCAGGGCATTTCTCTTTGCCTCCTGTTGCCTCCTATGTTTGGGGGATAAACCCCACACTGCGCAGGAGCTGTGGATGGGCATTGAACAATAGACTGATGAGTGGTTGTTGCCACTGAACCTCAAGCCCGGCCCGGTGGTGTGCGATAATGGCCGAAATCTCGTAGCAGCTCTGGGCCTAGCCGATTTGATGCACATCCCTTGCTTGGCGCATGTGCTGAATTTGGTGGTGCAGAAATTTCTAAAAAACTACCCAGATATGTCAGATATGCTGAAGAAAGTGTGGGCCATCTATGCGCGCTTTCGGCATTCTCACCCTGCTGCTGCTAGCTTGTCTGCGCTGCAGCAGAACTTCGGCCTTCCCGCTCACCGCCTCCTATGCAACGTGCCCACAAGGTGGAACTCCACCTTGCGCATGCTGGAGAGACTGTGCGAGCAGCAGCAGGCAATAGTGCAGTTTCAGCTGCAGCACGCACGGGTCAGGCGCTCTGTGGAACAGCACCACTTCACCACCAACGAGTGGGCCTCCAAGCGAGACCTGTGTACCATATTGCGGTGTTTCGAGTACTCGACCAACATGGCCAGTGCCGATGATGCTGTTCTCAGTGTTACTATCCCACTTCTATGTCTCCTTGAAAAAACACTTCGGGGGTCAAAATATCTGGTGAGTTGCCACCTGTACTTAAGCTGCACACTGGTGGATTATTGTCACTCATACTGTTGGATTAAGAAGATTATCTAACATGGTGTACCCCTACGCAGCTCGTGGGCATCACTGGAGCGTGGCTGGGGGGATACAGAGGACACAGATGATACACCTCCCACAGAGGACAGCTTGTGTTTGCCTCTGGGCAGCCTGGGACACATGAGCGACTACATGCTGCAGTGCCTGCGCAATGACAGCCGAGTTGCCCACATTGTAACTTGTGCTGATTACTGGGTGGCCACCCTGCTGGATCCCCATTACAAGGACACCGTGCTGTCCTTAACTCCCTCAATGGAGCGTGATTGGAAGATGCGCGACTACAAGCGTACGGTGGTAGACGCGCTGCTGAGGGCATTCCCAAATGACACCGGGGGCTCAGTGGAAGAAAAGGCAAAGGCAGAGGAGGAGGAAGAGGTCGCCAATGCAGCTGTGGCACCGCAAGCACCTCAGAAGGCAAGGTTAGCATGGCCGAAATGTGGAAAAGCTTTGTCAGCAGCATGCCACAACAAACAGCACCACCAGCTGATAGGCAACGTCTTAGCAGGAGGCAGCATTTCAGCAACATGGTGGAACAGTATGTGTGCACACGCCTACACGTACTGACTGATGGGTCTGCCCCATTCAACTTCTGGGTCTCCAAATTGGCCACATGGCCTGAGCTTGCCCTTTATGCCTTGGAGGTGCTGGCCTGCCCTGCAGCCAGTGTATTGTCTGAACGTGTGTTTAGCACGGCAGGGGGAGTTATCACAGACAAGCGCAGCCGCCTGTCCACAGCCAACGTGGACAAGCTGACGTTTATTAAAATGAACCAGGCATGGATCCCACAAGACTTGTCTGTACCTTGTGCAGAATAGACATCTATACTGGCCTCACACAGCCATTGGTATACTTAAGTGAACTTATTCTTTTTTTGAGGCCTCCTCAACCTCCTACTCCACATCCACCTCCTCCTCCATTTTTAATTTTTTTTATGTGATTTTAAGTTATTTCTCTATCCACATTTTTTTTGCAGGGCACTTGTCCAACCCTTACCCCCATTTTGCTTCCTTTTGCAGCCCTCTAGCCCTTTCCAGGACTTTGTTAGAGCCATTTTGATGCCCAAAGGTTCGGGTCACCATTGACTTCAATGAGGTTTGGGGTCAAGTTCGGGGCCGAACTTGAACTTTTTCGCAAAGTTCGGCCGAACCCGAACATCCAGGTGTCCGCTCAACTAGTTAAAATCGCTCAGGAGTCCATAGCCTTGGCCATGGATCCAGAAGTGGAGCATGGGGGCCTCCAAATTGGACTGGAGGAGTCCCCGCTGTCTTCCAGCAAAACTGAAAGAACAACAAGAAAAGTTCTGGAACCATAATAACTAGAGGATCAACCCATGGAGGTGGGAGAGGGTCCCTAGGTAGAAAGGCTGAACTTGGCACAGCCTAAAAAAAGGAGCCAGGCAAAATACATCGAAGAGGGTTTTCAAGTCGGGTACCCAGATGAAAGAGGATGTTGAGGTGAAAATAGCCTTTTGTGATTTTTGCCGCGTCGGGGTCCAGAACTTCCCAGGAATGGATAGAGGTCTTGGTGTAGAGGGGAGAGGTGCGAGGTCTTCTTCTGGAAGTGGTGGAAGGCCCAGGTTTCTAATGAACGCTTCACTCTCTTGAAGATCTCACATAGAAAATTGCGTGCCATCTCGGGATGCAGATAGGCGAAAAGGGAAGCCCCAGCGATATGTAACCTGATGATTCTGTTGGTGTGTGGTGATTGGACGGAAGCTTCAGCATTTAGCAAGGGTAATTGGTGATAAATCGCTAAAAATCTGGATTTTTGCCCTATTGAACTCCAATCTAGACTTATTGTGGGTGGCCAGGGTAAGAGCTTCCTTGCTATCATAGTAATGGAAGCATGCAATGGTGTATCTGGGGTTTGTTCCTGCATGGGGTTTGGGGGTCAGTGATCTGTGGGCCCAGTCCAAACACCAGTCTATGTCAGGGATGGTGGGAGCCAGGGTGAAGACGCTCCCTGTTCTCTAAATCTTCTTGCTGGGATTGGAGCAGAGAGACTTTAGGGCTGCATTATCCTCCTCCAGGACATGTACATACTGTATGAGATCATCAAACTTGTTTCTAAGTGTGTCTTTTCGTTCCCCCAAGTGTGTTATCTCACCTCTTAGTTCCTGGGCAAGCTTTCCAACCTCCCGTGTAATATTACATGTTAGGCTTTGCAGCTTTAAGTCCAAAACTTCTACATTGATAGGGGCTGATAAATCAGTCATTGGGATGGGAGGAAGCTGTTGGAGAATCCCACCAAATGCCCCAAGAGGGTCCGTAGGGTCCAGCGAGCAGTCCTGCATACAGGTGCTGGTCATATAATTAGAATATCATCAAAAAGTTCATTTATTTCACTAATTCCATTCAAAAAGTGAAAAGTGTATATTATATTCATTCATTACACACAGACTGATTTATTTCAAATATTTATTTCTTTTAATTTTGATGATTATAACTGACAACTAAGGAAAATCCCAAATTCAGTATCTCAGAAAATTATAATAGTACTTAAGACCAATACAAAGAAAGGATTTTTAGAAATCTTGGCCAAATGAAAAGTATGAACATGAAAAGTATGAGCATGTACATCACTCAATACTTGGTTGGGGCTCCTTTTGCCTGAATTACTGCAGCAATGTGACGTGGCATGGAGTCGATCAGTCTGTGGCACTGCTCAGGTGTTATGAGAGCCCAGGTTGCTCTGATAGTGGCCTTCAGCTCTTCTGCATTGTTGGGTCTGGCATATCGCATCTTCCTCTTCACAATACCCCACAGATTTTCTATGGGGTTAAGGTCAGGCGAGTTTGCTGGCCAATTAAGAACAGGGATACACATATCTGTGTT
>BLSH010347416.1:343061-356640 GCA_018402905.1 Glandirana rugosa
ACGATGGTTCGTGAAGAGGCACCCCCCATAAAGACCGACGTAAACGAACATAGACACATAAACACGAAACAGTCAAAGCACAAATACACAGATACAAGCAAATGCAGCCAGAAATACCCCCCACGGAGAAGTGCTTGGTAGCACAGTTGGTAAAGAGTCAAAACCATCTGAATTGTTGAAAAAAAATAACTGTACAATGAAGATGCATCAAAGTAGGCTTGACGCGTTTCATGGACCTCCGTCCACTCATCAGGAGCAATGCATTCGTGTTCTAAAACAACAAAAAAAGGGGAGAGGAGGGGGAAAAAATATGGATAATCAAATGGAACCAATGAACCATTGGAAAAAACAAAAATGGATAGAAAAAAGGCTGGCTTGACCTGTAATACTCACGTGAGAACTGATATTAGACCCCGCGCGATGACACACGCCAAGAGCCAGCTGCACATGTCTGCCCCGGGAGCTGAGGAGGGGGCCAAGGCGAGGAAGCCAGGGCAAAGTCCGCACACCCCAGATGATGGAAAGAATGATGTATGAAGAGTCTTCAGGGAATGATGGATGGGACTTCTAAAAATTAGGGAGTTATACAATAGTTTTAAAACCCAAGTGGTTCATATGTATAGATATAAATATAAATAGGAGTAGAATGAAGCCCATATGCCAGTAGCCAAAAGACAAGGGAGTTGAGTCCTGTGTATAAAGATTAAAGGAAGAAAGAAAAAGGAAAAACCAGTGTAGAAGTGTATCAAAAAGTGGCCGCTCACTAGTAAAGAAAACGGAAACAAAAGGGTAAAACCATTGATGATAAAAGTAAAATATCCAAAAAACAAACAAACAACAAAGGGTCTGACCCTGTGTTTTCCTAAATGCCAAAAAGATGGCAGCAGGAATTCCGGCCGTCCTGGAGTTTTTACAGGAGGGCGCGGATCAAGGGCTGGCTATCAGTACACTGAAAGTACAAGTGGCAGTGCTTTCAGTGTTTTTGGAACAGCCCCTGGCTTTAGATCCTCTCATTAGTAGGTTCTTCAAGGGGCTGGCAAGAATTAGACCAGTTCCTTTTAAAGTTCTCCCTAAATGGGATCTGTCAATATTGCTACAAGGTTGGATAGTGCTATCCCTAAAAGGAAATCTGTCCTTGAGGATGACTAGCCTCAAGACAGCTTTTTTGGTGGCGACGGCCAGGCGAGTGAGCGAATTCCAGGCACTCTCGATGAAAGAGCCCTTTCTCCAAATCTTTGATGATGGTTCCTGCCCAAAGTGGCATCGGATCATAACAGGTCCCAAGAGATTGTTCTGCCTTCCTTTTCAGCATTTCCAATTAGGAGGGCTTGTACCCTACAATACCTTGAAATGTCCAAGGAAATTAGGAAGTCTAATGCCCTGTTTGTGCTTCAAAAAACACAATTGCTCGTTGGATAAAGCAAGCTATTGTGGAGGCATACAAAGCTTTAGGGAAGGAGTGTCCTTTTTCCCCTATCGCCCATTCCACTCGGGCGCTGTCTGCTTCCTGGGCTGAGCGAGCTGGAGCCACACCGGAACAGATCTGCCGGGCCGCAACATGGTCAAGCTACTCGACATTCATTAACCACTTCCTTACTGGGCACTTAAACCCCCCTCCTGCCCAGACCAATTTTCAGGTTTCAGCGCTGTCGCATTTTGAATGACAATTGCGCGGTTGTGCGACGTTGTACCCAAATAAAATTGATGTCCTTTTTTCCCCACAAATAGAGCTTTCTTTTGGTGGTATTTGATCACCTCTGCGGTTTTTATTTTTTGCGCTATGAACAAAACCAAGAGCGACAATTTTGAAAAAAGAACAATATTTTTTACTTTTTGCTCTAATAAATATCCCAAAATAATAAAAAAAAAAATTATTTATTGGGTTTGGCCGATTTATATTCTTCTACATATTTTTGGTAAAAAAAAATCGCAATCGGCGTTTATTGATTGGTTTGCGCAAAAGTTATCACGTCTACAAACTATGGGAATTGATTTATGGCGTTTTTATTATTATTTTTTTTTTTACTAGTAATGGCGGCGATCTGCGATTTTTATCGGGACTTTGATATCCGGGCGGACATGTCGGTCATTTTTGACACTTTTTTGGGACCAATGACATTTATTCAGCGATCAGAAATTTAAATGTCCACTGATTACTGTATAAATGTCATTGGCAGTGAAGGGGTTAACCAGCAGGGGGCAGTGAAGGGGTTAACAATGTTCCCTGGGTGTGTTCTAACTGTGGGGGGGATGGGCTGGTCGGGACATAACAGATCTAACTGATCCCAGTGACAGGGATCAGTAGATCTGTTTGTCCCCTGTCACAGAACGGGGAACCGTCGTGTTTACATCGGTGGTTCCCCGTTCTACTGCTCTGTAAGGCGATCGCGGGTCAGGAGCGGACATCGAGTCCGCCCGACCCGCGGGCACGCCCACGTAGCGCGCAGGGGGCGTGTAAAGGGGCGGACGTCCATGGACGTCCACCCGGATTATCAGGTCCGCGCTGTTGACGTCTTTTGTCAATAGCGCGGACCTGTACAGGTTAAACATTATAGACTGGACCTTATCTCCGCGCAAGACCAGGCGTTTGGGAGAAAGGTTCTTCAGGCGGTAGTCCCCCCCTAATCCGGTAAGATTTCACTAATCCTCTCTAGTGCTGTCCTGGACAGACGACTAAAGAAAACTAGAGTTAGACTTACCGGTAACTCTGTTTCTAGGAGTCGTCCAGGACAGCAGGGATTCCTTCCCTATTTGCTGTGATAACTTTGGACGAGTATGTTTTTGTTTCTTACAGAAACCGTTGGGGTCCGGGGGAGTTCTCGGTTAAAGACTGAAGGCGAACGGACTTTAAGACTTTAAAGTCTTGTGATGTGTTTCCTGCCTTTGGAGGAGGTGCCTATCTCTCTAGTGCTGTCCTGGATGACTCCTAGAAACAGAGTTACCGGTAAGTCTAACTCTAGTTTTTTGTTTCACCGTGTCCTTTCTCAAAGTAATTTCAGAATAGGATAGTATACCTTCATAATAACCACTGTTAAATTGTTGATATTGATATTAAAGGTTCATTTTTTTAATAACATACATGTCATATGCACCTGCTCTGTGCAATGGTTTTGCACAGAGCAGCCCTGATCCTCTTCTTTTTGGGTCCTCCCCCTTGACCATTGCCACCAATAGCAAGTGGCTTGCGATGGGGGGAACTGGTGCATGCATCCATAAGACACATAAAGCTGTAGCTCTGCCCCACTCTCTCCTCATTCACTCACTAGCTTTAATTGACTGCGGCCTGGGAAAAGTGTGTGGGCCGCTCAGGCTCGATAGGGAGGGGTATGTGAACCGTGCATCTGCAGCTGCTGCTGGAGTGCTAACAGAGGATGAAGCCCTTCCTGGCTCATGCAAAGGTTGAAGCAAGGAAGGATAGCCCCTGGAAGTCCCACATCTATGGTGTCCTACTGCAGTGAATGGAGTGGCAACCTCAGCTTGGAGTCCGACCAGGCCACACCTCCAATGCATTTTACTTCACCCCCGAAGCTTAGTCATGGAGACTGCGATGGACTGCAGTGGGAGCCAATGACTGTGTTTCAGCCAATGAAGAGAGAGGGATCCTGGACAGCTAAGGCTCCCGTGCACATCACCTGTTTTCTGTAAATATTCCCCTAAAATACAAATGTATTAAAATTAACGGGTAAAGGGTAACTATGGTGGTTTTTGATTTGTGTAAGATTGTTTACGTTTTTAAGGACTTTGGATAGTTTTTGAGTGTTTTTTGCTTAAGTTGTAAATCTTCGTTTGACAATAGGTGTGAAAAATAACACCTTGAAATATGTAAATAGACAATACAGTAAGCAATACAGTGCAACAGCGGTTGTTATGCTGAAAAAACAGACTTACTGGCCGAATTACCAGTCAAAAATAAAGGAAATAAAGCCTAAAAAAGAAAATGAATGCTGCCAACACATCTAAGAATTTTTAAGCTGAAATACAATAAATGTTTTAATAAATGCTTTTGGATTGAATACAGTTTTAAAGTCTAAACAATGTAAAAAATAAAATACACCAATAAAGAGGACACATATTAAGGAGGATCATGCATCACATATTAATTGCATTTTTTTAGTCTGCCATACAGTAACTGGTACTTGTTTATAGGAGATTTTTGTTTTAATTGAATATTTAAATAAAGTTCTTATTGTGAGATATGCAGATAATTCCCAAGTTAAAGTGTTTGTAAACCCTAAAGCTGGGTACACACTGTTAGTTTTTTTTTTGTCAACCCAGTAGGTTAAGCGAAAAAAACTGTCAGCTACAGTCTGAGCTGCTGTACTAGCCATGCAAGGTTAGTTTAGCGATCTCCCATGTTGAACTGTTGTGTTCTGACAGGGGGACGCCCACCCCCCCCCCACTCCAGAACACTCCGATGAACACTCTCTGCCATTGGCTGAGAGCGCTGATCGGGATTCGGTTGGAATCTGGTTTTCCAGACAGACTGACAAACACATTGGCTGAATGTTGTCTACCGACACTCGGCCTGTGTGTACAGGGCTTAACAATTAATCTTTTTGGTCAGGTAAATATACTATTGAAAGAATGTTGTTATATCTATTTGATAAGTTCAAAAATGCACCTGTTGATCTTGCCTTAAAATCCTGTAAGCTGATAACTTTCTGTGCTCTCTGCATGTGCTGACAGTTATTAATGACACACTCTCTAAGTTAGTAGGCTCCGTTCACACATAGGCGTTTTGAATCACGGATGGAATCAGCGCAATTCTGCCCGTGATTTCAAAACATGCTGTTAAATGTCAAATCACACATCAGCATGTTCTAGTGCCATTCATTTCAATCCCACCTAAAAAACACGGTGCTATTCTGCACGATTGTAGCATGACAAATCGCACAGCAATCGCACAAAACAAATGCCGTGACACATGACGCCCAAAAATAAGTCCCGGAACTCTTTTTGGGTGACATCCATTGCGGGATTTGGTTTGTGCGATTTCAAAGCAAATTGTCACATGACAATCATGGCAGAGACACACCTCATTTTTTGGTGCCGTTGAAATGAATTGCACATTTTAACAGCGCCTATATGTGAACAGAGCCTAGGCAATACGAGAGTTAGTCCCATCCTGTTTTTGTCTTCCTGATACAGAAGGGAAAGTAAGCATTTTCATCCTAGGATGGGGAATATGTTAGTGGCAGAATCACCAGGTGAAAATAAAGTAAAAAATAGCTTGAAAATGAAAACTAATAATGCAGCATATTACATTTTTGTTTTGGGGCTTAGCTACAGGATCTATTTTGTATCCTAGTAACAAAGTGGTGGACATTCCTAACTACAACTTATTTTTCTCACTCAATACTTTATACTGTATGTCCTCGGATGTACTGTATGTCTAGAAAATGATAATGAGTTATGTTTATTGTGTTCAATAAAGATATAGGTGAGACCAGCGCTGAAATTATTACAGGTAAAGCAGCTGTATGTGAATTTCTATAGCAAGGGATAACACAATACTCCTTCAATCTATATACAGTGCTGACCTGTAGTATCAATATCTAAATTGCTTAAGGGGCAAACATATGTATCTAATTTATATATACCAGTGCAAAAAATATATGCGTTGCCAAAACATCCATATACCAATCAATATAGTGTCCATGTGCAATAATGTGTTGTTATACAACTAAAAAGTGCTACTGTATAGTGCTGTGCAAAAAAGTCCATAAAAAGTGTCAAATAAATCTTCAAGGCTTTTAAAAAGTGCTGTGCAAACAATATATAACGTGTTCTCAATCTTCCAACTAAGTTCTCCAGTGCTTCATCACCTTTGCCACACCAGAGAACTCACCAGATCTCCATGAACACCCACTACAGGTAAGTCATGTATAGCGGTAGGTGCACAAAAACTAAACACCAGTAAGTGAACTAAAAATTGCATGTGAACACATACAAAAAAGTGCAGGACTCTTCTCAGGCCCCCTGCGGGAGGCAAGGGTCCAATTAGCTAAAAGGCCTGGTGGGCCTCTCTCCTCCTGGTTAGCTGAAGTTGACTAACGAGTATTAGGCAAGGGACTCTCCTGAAGAGATGCATCCCCTAGGCAGGGGAGGAAGGAACCTAATGTCCGCACATCCTCCTCCTGGGCTTCAGGGTAGGCCTAAGGACCCTAACCCTCCATCCTGAGTAAAAAAGGGAACACATACATGAGTGCAGGTGACACACATGTGGATAGCAAAATAAATAAGTACCAGTGCAGTGGTACTGTGAAACAACTGTGGGCCACTGTGATACCCTCCAGCACTTTTGTATTGCAGAAAATGTTGTCATATCCTCCAGTACCCCTGTCTTGCACATGCTGGCAACTGTCATACCCGCTGCACACCTCTGCCATGCACCCCAGCACTCCTATCCTACACATACAGGCTATTGTCATACTCTACACACACGTCCTGCAGATACTGCCCATTGTAGTATCCTCTGGCACTTCTCTACTGTGGATACTGGACATTGTCATACTCTTCACCACACCACTCCTGCACATAAGAATCTTACTCCTAATTTCCTCACTACAAAATTGTATACAGTGTTAATACTTTTCAGCATTGTTTGCAATATTCACAACTTTTCTGGAAGGTCACACTTTTGCTAGTCAACCTTAACCACTTGCTGACCGCCCGCCGTGGCTTCATAGTGGCAAAGTGGTTATTTATCGCAAACCGCCGTCACCTGGGGGTGGCCGCGACAACGAGTATTGCGAGCGCGCGCTGCCGGAGGTGTGCTTGCGCGCTCACTGTGTTTTCCGGGGGGGCCAGGGAGCCAGTAGGACAGACTTGATCCACCGGCTACCCGCGATAGCTCCCCTGCAGGTAGAGAACGGAGGTCCGTGTATGAAAACACGGATCTCCATTCTGACAGAGGGGGAAGGGCTGTGATCACAGGCTTCCTGTATATGGAAGCCGTGATCATTCCCCTCCCCCTGCCAGTCCAGCCCCCATACAGTTAGAACACACTGAGGGAACACAGTTAACTCTTAGAGCGCCCCCTCCAGGTTAACCCCTTCACTGTCAATGGCATTTACACAGTAATCAGTGCATTTTCATAGTACTGATCGCTGTATAAATGCCAATGGTCCCAAAAAAGTGTCAAAATGGTCCGATATGCCCGCCGCAATATCGCAGTACCGCTAAATATCGCAGATTGCTGCCATTATTGGTAAAATATATTAAAAAATCCCATAAATTAATTCTCATCATGAAGGCCTCCACACATCTATCGGCATGACCAAAAGGCTGAACACCCGCTCCGGGCCACAGAAACTGACGGATTTCTATCTGTCCACCTCAGCACACAGCCATCAAGATGGCGGCAGATCCCGCTACGGCGCCCTTGCCTCCAGCATAACGGAAGAGAAACAGAAGATGCTGCAGCACAGCTCCGTGGGATATATATTCTCTCCACAAAACCAGGGTGAGTCAACCCTTCCAGACAGCCCCACCATGCGCAGCCCCACAAAGAGCAAAAAAAGCAAGCAGGTAGGGGAAGAAGTGTTCTACCCACACGCACCTGGGTTGGACACTGACACCTCACCCACCATGCCACAGCTAGAAGACTTTCCATCTTCTTCCCAACTAGCCTCCCAAAAGATATGCTGCTCTCCCTATGCAGCTTTCTGCACTCTGATATGGCTAAAATGATAGTAGGAGTCTTAAACACCATACAGGATCTCTCCATTAAAATATCACAAGCCGAAGAAAAAATTGGAGACGTATGCCATGCACATAATGAACTAATTGATTCCTTCAATGACCACGACACAGAGATCCAAAAAATTAAGGCTAAACTCGCCGACCTCGAGGATAGGTCTAGGCGGAACAATATAAAATTCAGAGGAATCCCTGAGAGTGTTACTGATTCTGCACTGAATGACTTCATACTCCAGTTAGTGTCAGAATTGGTGCCTGAAATGGGCCCTATGGATCTTATAATTGACAGAGCACACCACATCCCTAAACCGCCTTTCCTACCAGACGCCATACCAAGAGACGTCCTAGCTAGGATCAATTTTTTTCATAATAAAGAAAAAGTGATGAGAGCAGCCAAAATAATCTCAAACTTTTTGAAAAATTTGCAAGCATTGCCCTATATACTGACTTATTTGCAGCCACTATCCGAACCTGGAAACAATTCCTCACATTGACAAAGGTGATTCATAACCACAATATACCTTACCAATGGGGCTGCCCTACAAAAATGATAGTTATGACGCAGGACAAGACCTACACAGTATTCTCACTGGAGAAAGGCCTTAAACGATTCAAAGAGTGGAAAATTCTACCACCAGATGCTACCGTACCAGACGAGATCCAACCACCCAGAGTAGCTATGGATTGGTCCTAATCCCCACCCAGGAGAAGCTCAACCAAGTCTCAGATGGCACTGAAGCATGCTTCTGCCCATAAACCCTTCATAGGCCTGATGGATATAGCCTAAGGTTCCCCTACCTATGTTTCACCTATTAACATTTGATAATTACCCCCACAGCAAGGCAACACTTAGTTGCGCATTGTTTCTGGATTTATTCTCCAGACCCTTTTTTTATTGGACACTTGTCCGCTCTACCATATGTTATGTCCAACCATACGCTATGCATTGAAGATGTCAGAATAAACATTAGATCTCTCTCACTGAAACAATATACCCAGGCACACCTAACTACACCTTATTTATTTGAAATCACCTGCAATGACCTCCCACACCTGGACTTTTATACTAACTTCATATCCTGGATGAATAAAGGCAACAAGATTAGCTGGCTACAATTTCCACATGGATCTTAAAATCATCTCATACAATGTGCGAGGCCTCAACAGTCCCTTCAAAAGGAATGCTTTAATCAATGAACTACAATCACTTTATGGGGACATCCTGTTCGTACAAGAGACCCACTTTGCAAAGAGCAGAGCACCCCACCTATACTTGAACAACTTTGCACATGTTTTCACAGCCTGCTCAGAAAAGAAAAAGGCTGACGTACTCATTGCTATAGCCTCTTCTTTGAACTTCCAGCTTATTTCTTCACAAGAAGATGAAAATGTCTGTTATTTCATAATAGTGTGTAAAATCAATGAATTAATGTATACTCTGGTAAATTTATATGCTCCAAATGTTAGACAGATTGCTTTTCTAAAAAATGTCTTAAAGACAACCTCTTTAAGTTGTCAAGGCTTCTTCATAATTGGAGGGGACTTCAACTCTGTAGGAGACCCCTCTATTGACTCATCCACCAAATCTAAGTGCAGAATATGTACTCTAAATTACTTCTTGCATAAACAAAATCTGTTTGACATCTGGAGGTGCCATCATAATAATGAAAAGGACTACACTTTTTTTTCTATGGCACATCATACATACACAGGTATAGATCTCTTTCTGACAGATCAATGGACCCTACCACACATCACGTCTTCCACGATAGAGATCATCACCTGGTCAGATCATGCCCCCATAACGATCTCCTTCTCAGATTCGGCCAAACTCAGACCCCCCCTCCACCTGGAGGATGAACACCTCCCTGCTTTCATTGCAGGACACCAATAGGACGGTCAACAAAGCCCATGAACTATTCTTTTCCACTAATGATGTAGAATCCATAGATCACTTTTTGTTGTGGAATTCACATAAAGCTTATGTAAGAGGAATTTTCTTACAAATTCGTTTCTGAGCTAAAAAACAACGAGATAAATGTTTCGAACAAATTACACAAGAAATGTGAGTGTTGGAAAAAGTGAATAAACGTAGCCCATCCCATCAGACATCATTAGATCTCATGAAACTGAGAATATCCCTTAGGGATTGATTACTGTATCAGTATGAGAAACAAACGAAACATCTCAAAGCACAATTCTATGCTCTCAACAATAAGGCTGAAAAATAAGGCTGGCGCATTTTTGGCTAAACGCCTCAAGAGCATATAAAATCCCATACATGCTACATGGAAAAACTGGAGCTAAGATCACATCCCCAAAAGACTTTGCAGAAATCTTCAAAACCTATTACTCTACCTTATATTACCTTAAATCCGATGACCAAACACCACAGCCTACTGCGGAACAAATACACACATTTCCCAAATTGACAAATGACCAATTGACATTACTATCTCAACCATTCACAGAATCTGAGATTAAAAAAGTCATATCTAAGTCATATCTAAGCTGCCCAAAGGTAAAGCCCTAGGGAATGATGGATTCCCAAATGAATATTACCAAAAATTCACAGATGCCCTAGCCCCCCACCTAGTGAAAATATATATCTTAGCTATGAACAAGGGACACTTCCCCAAAAAAATGCTGAAAGCAGTGATTACCACAATACCCAAACCTGATAAAGATAATTCCCTTCTGAGCAATTACAGACCTATATCATTACTTAACTCTGATATAAAAATCTTTGCCAAAGCAATAGCCCTAAGACTACTGGACACCTTACCCACACTAATACATCCAGGCCAAGTGGGTTTTATTAAAGGACACCAAGCCCCAAATGCCACAAGAAAATTTTTAAATATCCTCAAACATGCCGAACTTCATAAAACAGCCACACTCTTTTTGGCATTAGATGCTGAGGAAGCATTCTATTGTGTGCACTGGAGGTTCCTTGAGGCTGTCCTGAAAAAATGTGGATTTTCAGGCCCGATACTGAAAGCAATGTTAGCATTATACTCGCAACCATCAGCCAAAGTTCTGACATCAGGAACACTTTCCACAGAGTTCATGATTACAAATGGTACTAGACAAGGGTGCTCGCTGTGCCCTCTAATCTTTGCATGGACCCCCTAGTGCACACAATCCGTACATCTCCCACCATGAAAGGCATACAAATAGTAGGTCACACGCAAAACCAAATTGGACTGTTTGCGGATGATGTGATACTGATAGCCACAAACCCACTCCGCACCCTCCAAAAATCAATTTTAGCATAGTCTCGTATTATAAACGTAATGGAAGTAAATCCCAAATATTAGTTTTTTGGGTTTTTTTTTGCAAAATAATTTATTGAGTTTTTGAAATGCACAATACAATTGCCAGCATTAGGGGGGGTAATCCCCAATGCCCGTAATAACATTTTAATACAGAAAGCAGAGGTAATGGAGTAAAGTGAAAGTATAACAATGTACAAATAATTATAAGAAATGGATGTATCTTGATCTGTACCGGTGTAAAATATTCTAGACTCATACATAGAATGGGGAGGGGGAGGGAGGGGGGGGGGGTCCTGCAACACCAAGGTCTTGAGAAGGCGGATTGTTGGCGATGAGAAGGGAAGAAAAATGTGAAAAGGTAGAGTACTGGATTTGCATCTGGTAGGGCTATAGTGACTAACTTCACGATTAGTCCTCGTCCGGTTATGGATAGGAGATGGTAATCAAGCTTCAGTGGACATCTTCCGGGCGGGGACTGGAGTGTTAATGGTGAAAGTAGGTGAAGGAGTTGTCGAGGGAATCTAAATTCCCGGAGGGATGAGTGGCGATGAAGAAAGTGCTCCAGCGTAGTAAGAAATGGTCTTTAACTGTAAGGCAGTTGAAATCTGTTAAGATTTTTTCCTTGTGCAGTTGGGATGATAGTTCCAGTTTGACTTGCATGGTGGTTAGACAGGTCGCTGAAAGCCAGTTTTTAAGAATGACCCTGCGGGCCGCGAAGAGGCAAAGGAGAGTCCAGTCCTTGTGGGAACGGATGTTGTCCTCTGACCACAGCAATAGTTGTTTGTCCTAATGGCCAAATATCAGAAGAAGGGGGTCTTTGGGAATGCGCAGCTGAGTAATTTCTCGGATAAATGCTATGATTTTGTCCCAGAAGGAGGATATGACTGAGCAGGACCAAAAGTGGTGTGTTAGGGAAGGTTTCTCTTGTTTGCAGTGTGGGCAATATATGGATTGTGGAGAGTTCTTGGCCTTGAGGAAGGGGACATTTGCTCTATGAATGATTTTCATTTGTGTCTCCCTCCAGTATTCGCATGGTACCAATTTCAAGAGCTTGTTGTATCCCAATAGAATTTTGTGCATTAGGTCGGGATCATGGAAGTCCTTGCTCCAGTTGGCAGAGGAGAGAGCGGGGATTGATTTGCTAAGTAGGGGTTTGTAGATGTCTGAGATGCTAAAAGTATTTGATAGAAGGTGGTCATCCATAAATGAAGGTTGGAATCTCTTTGGTCCGTCCCTGGCAGATTAGGTGATGAAATTAGAACATTGCCAGTAGTAAAAAAGATGGGAGGGAGGAAGAGAGTATTGTTGAGCCACAGTTTTGAAGGGCAGTGGCTTTCCCGTGTCCAGATCGCAGATGGAAGCAAAGTTTGTTAGCCCATTTCCTTGCCATATCGAATAGGGGTGTTGAGCAAGTCCTGGGAGAAAGGAAGGGTTTCCTTGGATTGGGAGGGATCTCGAGATGTTAAAAGGCAGTTTTAACAGCTTGCGTATTTCCCTCCATGCTATAGATGTATCCCTCAGTAGAAGGTTGTGTTGGAGTCTGGGTAAAATTGTTTCCATTGTGAGTGGAGTAAGGCCGCCAAAGAGTAGGGGTGCGCCATTGAGGATTCAAGGGAAAAGTTTGAGAACCGAGATGACTTGGAAATCCAGTCCAGGCCCACCCTCATCAGACAGGCTAAATTGTATAATCTAATATTTGGCAAACCAATACCTCCCTCTCTCCTGGGAAGGTGCAGCTTGGACATGGCGATGCGCAGTCTTTTGCGTTTCCATATGAATTTGGAAATGGCTGAGTTTAGGGTGTGGATATCTTTATGCTTAAGGAGGAGTGGAATAGTTTGTAAAGGATAGAGCAACCGAGCAAAGCTGACCATTTTAAATAGGTGGCACCTCCCCAGGAACGAAAGAGGCAGATCCATCCAATTCTCTAGTTCCGTAGTGATCTTATGAATTAGAGGAGGGTAGTTTAGAGTGTAGATAGAGGAGGGTATCTTTCCTATTTTTTTCCCAGATATGTGATGTGGGATTTGGCGACAGAGAAGGGTGGGTGTTTGGTCCATGAAGGGGGGGTATACCCAAGGGTAATATTTCACTTTTGCTGTAATTTATCCTCAGACCTGAACATAGCCTAAAATCATCGAAAATGGATTTGATGGTGTTCATGTCTACCGAGGGTTTGCTGGAAAATATAAGAACGTCGTCGGCGAACAGGGCCGACCTCAGTTCCTGTGTTCCTACTTGAATACCATGGAGAGGGGCAGATGTATTCAACAGTCTGGACAGGGGTTCTAGTGCCAGATTGAAAAGAAGAGGGGATAGAGGGCACCCCTGTCTGGTACCGTTATGCAGCTTAAATTCCCCCGAGAGGAGACCAGCCACTACCAACCTGGCCGCCGTAGAAGTATACAAGGAGGAGATCAGATGACAGAATTGACCAGAGAAGTTCATCTTTTTCAGCACGAGAGATAACCATTCAAAATTAACATTATCAAAAGCCTTCTCCGCGTCCAGGGTGATGATGGCATAGTCCCCCCCAGGGTGGCTCCTGGCATGCTCAAGGACCATTAGAACTTTGCGAATATTTAGGCAGGCGGTTCTCC